>JBAHVQ010000083.1:193450-205630 GCA_036872915.1 Nanipora kamurai
AAGTTTTGCATCGGCTTTCGCACACTCAAATTGAAATTTTACGGTTATGTATAACTTGTTTTAACTTTTCTTTCTACGCAGTATTAATGTCAAATGTAGTAATATGGGACGTTTTAAAAGTCATTTACAAAATTCGTGTCCATGACTCGGCTTTGCCTCGTGACTGTATACCCCGATACAAAACGGCCACTCATTTTGTAAATGGTACATGTTCACGTAAAGGATACAAAAACTATAGGTGGTATAGGTGATTATAGCAATGATATCACAATCAGAGCTATTACGATATAAAAGCTATAAGGCTTACATTTCACTGGAAAATGGCTTTCCATTGTGAGGCAGATCATAACCAACGCAAGCACCAGCAAAAGCGGCGGTTACAGCTGACCAAAAAAAAACAAACCCACTGTTCATTGAACGTACACTGCAAATACCATGTTGGGCTGCACTATATTGAGTACTGTGTCTCACCGTACCCTAATGTACTCTACTATAATTTACTGCACTGTACCCAACCGCACTGTATTGCCCTGCAATGTCCTGCACTGTGCTACACCATACTGAATTGTACCTTACCGTACCATATTTTACAGTAATACAGTACTGTATTGAAATTTGTGATGGAAGGTGCTCTAAATGCAATATTTACCCCTTGTTGTAAGTATTGTACTTTTTTGCTCTCTTACACTGTGCACTTGCGGTTACTCATAGGCAGGTAGCCAATTATTCATGTATCGGACTATATTACAAATGCTGACAAATTTCCACAAAAAACATCTTTCTTTCAGCTCTCTGAATTTTTTTTCATCAGACAGGACTAAAATCAGGCTGAAGTCATTTAGCTAAAGGTCTTAACTTAAGTCTTAATTTTAAACCTCACCCCAGCCCAACGAAGTATAGAGTTTCCGTGGGTCTGTGTTCTCGTAGTTAAAGATTGGATGGATTGCGTTGAAAAAATACACTGCTTCAAGGCAGAGCCATACAAGGGGTGACAGCTGGCAGAAATGAAGACTGAAGGAAAGAATGTCATTCAATACCTGTGAAAAGCAAGGCAAGAAACAAAGGTTTAGACCAAACGTATGACACAAAACTTATGGTAACAGAAGCGTGTTTAGCTCTTGTGTTCGTAGTATGGGTCTTGAGCTTCCCCAACCGCCCACATATAAGCGAAATTTAATCTAGGCAAATTGAATGCATAAACACATTTTCAGTAGGTTTTCAAAATAGATAACCAGCCGGTCTGGGTGGCTACTGCATTATTCTATAAACATAATTCTATAAACCTCAGATTTTAAAAGTCAAAATGAAATTACACCCATATTTCAATCTATGGCTATGCGCAGTAATGAATAGCCAGGTAAAAATGTAGGTCAAAGGTCAGGTCTTTTACTATCCCTCCTTGTACACAAACATACCTTGACGTCACTCTTGGCAACTCCAACAATAAACAAGAAATATCCGATAAGAAGCACGACGCAAAGATTGACATGTATATTGACACGATCGTTATCTAGACACCTTGAAAGAAAGACATGAACGTCAGACAGAGATGTAGGTTGGTATGAAAATGACTGACGGGCCGACAGACAAACAGACAAAAAGTAAAACAAACAAAACAGCAGACAAGCAGATTAGAAAGTTTAAAAGGTTGGTGGAATGCTGAATATCTGTAGAAAAATTCTGACGTTTTGATCAAAGACCTTTCTTTAGAGAGTGAAACGTGTTCAAGCAGATTGGTAGAAAGACACTGAGGCAGAGAGACAGGCAGACAAATTTACGAACAGGATGACTGTCATGGAAAAAACAGACAAACAGACTTACTCTAACTTGCGTGAGATGTAGATTGTACCAACAAGAGCCGCCATAGCCAAAATGCACAAGACAATTGCCACGATACGAACAGCATTTTTGGAATCATCATCTTTCTAACAACGATTAGACAAACATACGTACATTACTTTTGCGTTTACCGGAGTTATGCCCAGTCTAAATTAAAGGAAACATTGGTTCCTCCAATGTTACCTGTAGCTATAGAAACAATAGATTAAACAACATTTTCTGTCCACTGTCGTTGCCTTTCTGTTTTCAATTTATTGCATGTGTGAAACACTTCCATTACATCGTCATTTGTAGTATTGAATCTCCCGAGCGTCTGTGAAAATGATAACCTCAAACAACCCTAGCTGATGTAGGTGAATGAACTAGGGTAGAGACGGACTAGTAAGCCGAAGATCGCGGGTTCGAATCCCAGCCGGGTCAAGTGGAGTTTTCTCTAACATTATTATCAAACAACCGCGAAAACACGATGACAGGTCAATATCTAATTTATCTGTACGCCAAGCAACCCACAAGCTCTTGTTTCTTTCACTTTGAACTGCAAATCACACAACGATAATCGACATTACTTACCACATCGCGAACTTCTGATAACACGGCAAAAACCGACATGTGATTGTAACTGCAAATGGTATGGGTGTCATTGTGCGATACTACAGCACTGCCAATACTGGACCAGTAGCCACCCGATGGAGAACTAGAAATGAAAGAGGATCTGATTTATATTTCGTGAAATACAAGGATAAGACAGACAATGAGGCTTCACTTAGCACACGACGTACCGACAAATAATGTGAATAATTATATTTAAAATATAATAATAATATTATTATATTATAATTATTAATTAATTATTATATTATTAATTATTATATTTTATATTATAATTATATTTTATTATTATTCCATAATATTAATAATATTAACGTGATAGTAGCTATGTCGTATATTGCTTTCAAGTTAATTAACTGAAAAAGATTTCAATCAACCCAATCCATGGAGAGTATCGAATCTGTCACTGGTGCATGTAGGTGGAATCTCAAAGGACCATTTCCCCTCGGAAGACCTATGATGGGACATAGATTGAGACTTACCTGGCCGAGTTTCCTCCTGAAGTAGTCAACTACACAGATGAACTTTCAAAATTTTAATACCATTGTGCTCTTCCAGTTGATTTATTACACCGCAAGTTAGTGATTGCTTTACATGTAGATCGTAGTTTAGTACGACCCCTAGTCCGTCACTCAATTACTTTTTTGTCTTGTGCAATATGGTGGAAATATTGTGATTCGAACTAACGTTTTCGGCTCGAATAATTGACTACTCCAGAAACTTCTGGGGCACGAGGTCCAGGTTTGAAGTGGTGAGCTTCCTGGGATATTTTGGCTTGCTAAATCTTCAAAATAAAGTCCATCTTGGCTTCGTACTTTGAGTAAAGATGAATGTTTCTGGCATGGTTTCTCGAGCTTGAGTAGTATTTTTGCACTGAAGTTGCCATCTTAAATTTCCCGCGTCCACACAAATGATCCCAGAAACCGTTGCGAAGCAGCATTCGTGCTTAGGTTACCCGAGGTTTCTGGAGTGGTCAACAGTGTTTCGACCTGATAGCGACCGTGAATATTTTATTTTGAATGGTTTGCAGGCAACTCAAAATTTACCACTCATACTCGTGGTCTAAATGTTAACTACTCCCGGAAGCTGTCGCCAAAACCGGTTAGGAACTTTACTATAGCTGACTTGGTTGGCAGTGGTCAATGAAGTGTCCAGTTCTTCAACATCTCACAATCTTTTCAGAACGTTATCGACTCGATTCCCGACAGGGTTTCGGAAGACTTATCCATGCAACAAACTTAGGACCATGCGCTATTTCTGAATAACACTACTAAGTTTGTTGAAATGCGAAGTTTCACGGAGAAAACAAGCGATTTCGGGTATTTAGCAAGCACTCAGATTTCTGTACAATCTCCATTTGAGAAAGGATATCTGAGAAAGTTCTTTTGCAACACGTAAAGCTAACAGTGTCAACATCTCCGTCCTCTCGGTCCCTCGGTGACCGTTGTCCAAAGAAGACATGAACTATTTTGTATTGAGCAAAGTACCGGTAAAACACGGATAAACTTACGTTATTGCCCAGTAATAACACATGTGGTTTTTTACTCCAGTGTTCTGAAGAGACGAAACAAAAACATTTCTTTAGTAGCGCTTATGTATTCACAAAAAAGTGATTGCACAAAATACAAAATTAGATATCCTTAGATATCTTTAGTTAATAAGAAAGTAAAAAAAAGACGGAAAAGGACAATTTATTGCAGCTTCATAGTTTCTTTAATTGTCTTTTTTCATGCCCACCTTAATTCGGTGAAATGCAACGTTTAAAGGTTCCGGGAGCGATTCTTGTGGTTTAGGATGGAGGCTGAAGCTGATTAACCTGCTGTTGACGACTAAGTTCGGCTTTTGCTTAGCGATCAAGATTTTATTTTTCTCGATTTTCATTTCAGAAATTGGCAATCGCCACACGATGCTAAAAACGGGCAAATTAAATAAATGGTTTTTACATCATCCAACTGCAAGTCATGAATACAACCAACATAATCCTACCCAACGTCATCTTTATGTTGATATGAACGATTGTTGTCAGCTGCAAAGTATCATGGTGGTTGGTATGAATAATTAAGAAACAGGTAAAGAAATAAATAAGTGGAAATAGACATATAGGTTATTAAAATACTATGTATAGTTTGTGGAACACGAAGTTTTATTTTAACGCTAAGCTTTCGACCTGTTGACTCAGGACTTCATCAGACAGATGAAGCAAAATTCACGCTACATTGTTTTCCTTTACTCAGTTGTGCTTAGTTTTAGTTAATTAAAATTGGAGTGTTGCTGTCTTGCGTGATTTCTAATAGTTGTTTCGTATATATGACGTGAGCCAACGGGTCGTTGGCAATTGCTCTGATGAAGACCTGAGTCAACAGGTCGAAAGCTTAGCAGTAAAATAAAACGTGGTGTTCCACAAGGTATACATAGTATATCAATTATCACCATGCAAAACTTTAAAGGTTAGGTTATTAAATATATGAAGGATAGACGGGAAGGAGGAAGTGAGGGAAGGATGGGAGGGAAGGAAAGGAAGAAAAGAACGAACGAACGTACGGACGGACGGACGAACAAAGGGAGATAAGGAAGATATGGGAGGAAGAGAGCTCCTTAGCAGAATAGAAATTGATGGGGAAATGGCAAGGACCAAAGGCAAGGAAAGATGGAAGGAATGACCAAATAAATAAACGTTGGAATCGTTGTTTAACAGGTTTGTATCAAACAAAGTGTCCCTGAACAGAGACCAAACAGCAGTGATCGTGATGATCCTTGAATAGATCGAAGATGTTTGAGCTTCAACATTTGTTTCTCTAATCTTACCTATCGTTTTGACAAAATTATAAATTTGACGTAACAAACTAGCAAAAGAAAGGAGTACAACAACAATCCTATTTACATTTACAAGCTTCACAGTTCAATTTCAACTTACTCTCTGAAAGGTTCGATTTCACTTTTCGGAACTGTAGTGTCTGATATTTCGGAGATGCTCCAGCCAACTTGAATGAGACCTTTGAAAGAGTTTGATTATAATTTTAGTTAATACAAGTATTATGATGGACACGATTCTCCTTGTACACCGTGACATCGAATATAATCTGATATTTTGTGACGGAGAAATCGCTGAACTATCCCCATCATTGCTACGGTTAAGATTATTCCTGTTAATGGTGGTAGACAGTCATACCTGATCTAACTGGTAGATGCTTCTTAGGATACGAAATACTATTCCGAACTTTACCGCCAAGCATACTGCTCACGCCTTCTTCAGATACACTGGGGAAATAAAACTTCCCTACGGAAGTGTTCGTGTACATAGAACCGTTGAGAACAGTAGAGCCCATTGCTGAAGGAAGAAAAACGATAAAAACTTCGACAATAACTTGGGACAAGTTTACAAGACAAATTTAAATTTTATAACATTTCATCTTTCTTTAATTTTCCTAATCTCTTTATATTTCACCTCACCCAGTTTCATTTCGTTTGCAACAAAATGAAAAAATCAAGTTTACTATAAACGATTAGCAGGTGAAGCTCTGTAGATTTTCAGTCGGTGGTTCCTTCAAGGTAGTTCTCTGATCAATATTCCGCCAGTTATTTTTTCAATAATCTTAAAGATATTATCGTAATAAGTAACCATGTGAAGTTTCTTAGCAAAAGTCCTTGAAAGAAAGTTTATATTGAACATGCAAAGTTCGAATTTTGGACGCCGCCATTAAAGTGGCAAAACTTAGCAAAACTAATTATGACAGGTCTTTACGTCATAGCCTCAGCAATAACAAATCACAACCAAGCTTACTGAGGCTATGGCTTCAAAGCACGTCTCGACTCATTCTCTCCAAAGTCGGCCAGTTTAATGGCGGCGCTCAAAATTCAAACTTCTCACATACAATATAACCTTTCTTTCGATGAATTTTCCAACGAAACTTTACATGGCTACTTACTGCCGAAGTATCTAAGATTAAAATAAAAACGGTAATTGTATTTTTCATCTGAGAACCACTTTAAAGGGCAAACATCAAGCTGGTCTTTCAAATAACACAACATTCTACTTCGTCAAATATCTCTGTTAGTAGTTTTAAAACAGTTAATTGTTAGAGAGTAATGTTTGAGCATACCAAGTTGATCGGTTACTATCATAACCGATGTATTAACTGGCAAAGATTGGTCGAGCTTTGTCTTGATATTGCGCGCAATTTTCATGGCAAGCTTTTCACCCAAAACAGCCATTTCCGTCGGGTGGGCGGTGACAGTCTAAGAGAAAACAGCAAGTAGAAAATATGAGAAAAATAACCATCCTTATAGGAAATGGAATTACTGAAACTGTGCGCAAGATAAATTCATAAACTTATTAACAAGTAATCTTACTTCAGTCTGTCCTTCCTCACAACGGATAAACAGTTCCATTGCTTCAAGAATTTTCTAAATACAAAGAACAATTCGTAGTCGAAAAAGTATTTGAATGGTAAACTTTTCATAGATATGGTGTGCAGACATAATAGAATATGGCATTTTATGTGATTTATTATGGACTTGTGCCAAGTTATATATCTCTCTATATCTATATCTATATCTACATCTGTATCTGTATCTCTCTCTCTCTCTCTCTCTCGCTCTATGTATGTATGTATGTATGTATGTATGTATGTATGTATGTATGTATGTATGTATGTATGTATGTGTGTGTATGTGTGTGTATATATATATATACACACACAAGTGTTGAGCACGATCTGGGGCTACAATAAACCGTCAAGAGTTAGACTAGAGAAGGTTTCTTTGAATGGTAGCTTAGAGATTACCTGAGCACATGTTTCATTGTTACAGAGTGAAATGTATTCCTCAGTAGGCTTCACTGCACTGAGGCATGGATCAGGAGTGGTTGGAACTGAAATGGAAGAGGAAAAAAGTAAACAAGGACTGGCATAAAGTAAAGTTTTGGAAAAACAAAAAGGAAATCCGCCACATAGGGCTTATACCCCAGCAGAAAAATACTCATTGTTGTACTGTGTTAAGGCTGTCACAGTCGGACGAGTAAAAGGATTGTAATGTTTTCAACTTTACGTTAACAGTAGACATGACCCAAATGCGGGTCACACAGTTGCTAACAGATGTCCTAAGGGCAAAACGTCCGGTGGGCATTAAAGGTTACACGCCACAATCTTACTTTTTTCGGGAAAAAACAATAGCACATCATTACTTTTTTAAGTATTAATAAATTTGGATGATAATCAAAACAGCTTTGTGAGAGGTTACGTTTCGTGTAGCAAAAACTCGTTTGGATGCGGATGCTAACCAGGAAGATGGCGGCCGAGGAAAAGTCGAGGACGAAAAAAGATTTCCGGGTGGCTGATTGAATATTCTGTGGAAATACTATAATTTGGGGGCATTTAGTGTCACTCTCAGTGACGCAAACAATTTGTTTTGCATACAGTCTTAGACCACAAGATTGCTTACCCGTTGTTGGTGGAGATGTAGTGGTACCGGTGGTATCTGTGGTTCCTTGGGTGTTTGATGAACCATTGATAACTGTCGTTACCTGCAACAAAGAATAAGCCAACATGTTTCATGATTTAAAGTGGCTCTTCAGTTAAAAGAAACATGACCATTTTTTCCGGTTATCTTCAATAGATCACGGTAATTCGTAACGAACAAGAAGTATCAAAGCTTTGTTTTAGCCTATGTTTGAGGTAATTGTCTCAAAGTGATCTACAATACAAAACAGAGGTGGGTTCAAAGGTTGAGCAAGAGGCGCAAGTTCCTATAGGTGGGAGAAATTTCTTCTTTCCACAATATGTGGCGATTATCCCCCAAAAAATTGTGCCTTTTTTGCAAGATTTATGCCAGAAAAAGCAGTGAATTTTGTGAAGTGTTCTACAAGTTCTTAAATCGAAAAGTTCTCTTTTGACTTTTTTCACTGGAGATTTGTTTATATCGCTTCCACAAATTCCAACACCTACAATTCTTTTTAACCAGAGAATGAGGTAAAAATGTAGTATGTTGAGTAGGCAGTATATAAAACAGCGTAGAAAGTTGAAAGGTTGGTAGACTGCCAAATTTATGTAGCACAATTCTGACGTTTCGAAGGCCCATTCTCTGAAGAACGGCCTTTGTTTGAAACGCCAGAATTGTGCTACATATATTCAGGCAGTCTACCAACCTTTTACCTTTCAAAGCAATTTTTTTTCTCCGTTCACTAATCATCAAGTAACTGGTCTGTGATATGCAACAATATTTTGGGCTATAAGCTGGGACCAGTCGGTGGTTAAAGCGCTGATAGAGGTTATTGCAAAACACGCACACGTCATGAATTTTTTATGACCTTCCCCTGATTGAGGCAAAACTTTTTCTACTCTACCCCTCCTCTTTTTGTTAGTTCGGTACATTTTTCACTTCATACATTTCAGTTTGTACATTGATTATACAACTGGGTAGCCATCTTTGCATACCTGGCATCTACATTTTACTTTAAAAACATCCTCCCATTTTTTTTCACTAAATGAAATTTTGTGGCACAATTTTTACCAGAATCCCCCCTCCGATTAATGACTGGTACTTTACAAACCTGAGTCGATAGAGTGGTAGTTGAATTTAAACTGTTGGTATTGTCGGTGGCTGGAAAAAGGAGCAAACTCAATTTCAAGATTATATTTAACGTGCTAATAGTCCCCACTTATAACTCTTTTGGTTATCTCAGTCTAGTAAGGGTCCACCCTTATAACTCTTTCCGCTACCTAAATCTAGTAAAGGTTCCCCCTTATAGCTCCATCAGCTACCTCACTCGAGAAACGTTCCCCCCTTATAACTCGATCAGCTACGTCAGTCTAGTAAGAGTCACCCTTACAACTCTATCGGCTACCTGAGTCTAGTAAGGGCCCCTCTTAGAACTCTATCGGCTATCTCAGTCTAGTAAGGGGTCCCCCCTTAGAACTCTATCGGCTATCTCAGTCTAGTAAGGAACTCCCCTTAGAACTTTATCGGCTAACTCAGCCTACTAAGGGCCCCATGCAAAACTCTTTTGGGTATCTCAATCCGGTAATGGTCCCCCTTAGAACTCTATCGGCTACCTCAGTCTAGTAAGGGTCCACATAGGGGTAACCCTTACTAGACTCAGGTAGCCAATAGAGTCATTACGGAGGATCCTTACTAGACTCAGGTAGACAATAGAGTTAAAAGGGAAGACACTTACTAGACTGAAGTAGCCGATAGAGTTATAAAAGCGGACTCTTACTAGAATTAGGTAGCCAATAGGGTTATAAGGCGGTACCCTTACTAGACTGAGATGGCCGATAGAGTTCTAAGGGGGGACACTTACTAGACTGAGGTAGCCGATAGAGTTGTAAGGTGAAACCCTGATTAGACTGAGGTAGCCGATAGGGTTATAAGGGGGTACCCTTACTAGACTGAGGTAGCCAATAGGGTTATAAGGGGGTACCCTTACTAGACTGAGATGGCCGATAGAGTTCTAAGGGGGGACCCTTACTAGACTGACGTAGCCGATAGGGTTATAAGGGGGGACCCTTACTAGACTGAGGTAGCCGATAGAGTTCTAAGGGGGACCCTTACTAGACTGAGGTAGCCGATAGAGTTGTAAGGGGGGACCCTTACTAGACTGAAGTAGCCGATAGGATTATAAAGGGGTACCCTTACTAGACTGAGGAAGCATATAGAGTGATAAGGGGGGACCCTTCCTAGACTGAGGTAGCCTATAGGGTTATAAGGGGGTACCCTTACTAGACTGAGATGGTCGATAGAGTGATAAGGGGGGACCCTTACTAGACTGAGATGGCCGATAGAGTTCTAAGGGGGGACCCTTACTAGACTGAGGTAGCCGATAGGGTTATCAGGGTGTACGCTTACTAGACTGAGATTGCCGATAGAGTTCAAAGGGGGGACCCTTACTAGACTGAGGTAGCCGATAGAGTTGTAAGGGGGGACTCTTACCAGACTGAGGTAGCCGATAGGGTTATAAGGGGGTACGCTTACTAGACTGAGGGAGCCGATAGGGTTATAAGGGGGTACACTTACTAGACTGAGATGGCCGATAGAGTGATAAAGGGGTACCCTTACTAGACCTAGATGTCCGATAGAGTTCTAAGCGGGGACCCTTAGTAGACTGAGGTAGCCGATAGGGTTATAAGGAAGTACCCTTACTAGACTGAGGCAGCCGATAGAGTGATAAGGGGGGACCCTTCCTAAACTGAGATGGCCGATAGGGTTATAAGGGGGTACCCTTACTAGACTGAGATTGTCGATAGAGTTATAAGGGGGGATTCTTACTAGACTGAGGTACCCGATAGGGTTATAAGGGGGTACGCTTACTAAACTGAGATGGCCGATAGAGTTCTAAGAGGGGACCATTAGTAGACTGAGGTAGTCGATAGAGTTATAACGGGGTACCCTTAGTAGACTGAGGTAGCCGATAGGGTTATAACGGGGTACCCTTACTAGACTGAGGTAGGCGATAGAGTGATAAGGGGGGACCCTTACCAGGCTGACGTAGCCGATAGGGTTATAAGGGAGTACCCTTACTAGACTGAGATGGTCGATAGAGTGATAAGGGAAGACCCTTACTAGACTGAGGTAGGCGATAGAGTGAAATGGGGGGACCCTTACTAGGCTGAGGTAGCCGATAGGGTTATAAGGGGGTACCCTTACTAGACTGAGATGGTCGACAGAGTGATAAGGGTGGACCCTTACTAGACTGAGGTAGCCGATAGAGTTCTAAGGGGGACCCTTACTAGACTGAAGTAGCCGATAGGGTTATAAGAGGGTACCCTTACTAGACTGAGGTAGCGGATAGGGTTATAAGGGGGTACCCTTACTAGACTGAGATGGCCGAGAGAGTTCTAAGGGGGGACCCTTACTAGACTGAGGTAGCCGATAGAGTTGTAAGGAGGGACCCTTACTAGACTGAGGTAGCCGATAGGGTTATAAGAGGGTACCCTTACTAGACTGAGATGGCCGATAGAGCGATAAGGGGGTACCCTTACTAGACTGAGATGGCCGATAGAGTTCTAAGGGGGGACCCTTAGTAGACTGAGGTAGCCGATAGGGTTATAAGGGGGTACCCTTACTAGATTGAGGTAGGCGATAGAGTGATAAGGGGGGACCCTTACTATACTGAGGTAGCCGATAGGGTTATAAGGGTTACCCTTACTAGACTGAGATTGTCGATAGAGTGATAAGGGGGGACCCTTACTAGACTGAGGTAGCCGATAGGGTTATAAGGGGGTACGCTTACTAAACTGAGATGGCCGATAGAGTTCTAAGAGGGGACCCTTAGTAGACTGAGGTAGCCGATAGGGTTATAAGGGGGTACCCTTACTAGACTGAGGTAGCCGATAGGGTTATAAGGGGGTACCCTTACTAGACTGAGATGGCCGATAGAGTGATAAGGGGGGACCCTTAGTAGACTGAGGTAGCCGATAGAGTTGTAAGGGGGTACCTTTACTAGACTGAGGTAGCCGATAGGGTTATAAGGGGGTACCCTTACTAGACTGAGATGGCTGATAGAGTTCTAAGGGGGGACCCTTACTAGACTGAGGTAGCCGATAGAGTTGTAAGGGGGGATCCTTACTAGACTGAAGTAGCCGATAGGGTTATAAGGGGGTACCCTTACTAGACTGAGGTAGCGGATAGGGTTATCAGGGGGTACCCTTACTAGACTGAGATGGCCGAGAGAGTTTTAAGGGGGGACCCTTACTAGACTGAGGTAGCCGATAGAGTTGTAAGGAGGGACCCTTACTA
>JBAHVQ010000083.1:205730-236574 GCA_036872915.1 Nanipora kamurai
TACTATACTGAGGTAGCCGATAGGGTTATAAGGGTTACCCTTACTAGACTGAGATTGTCGATAGAGTGATAAGGGGGTACCCTTACTAGACTGAGGTAGCCGATAGGGTTATAATGGGGTACCCTTACTAGACTGAGATGGCCGATAGAGTTCTAAGGGGGGACCCTTAGTAGACTGAGATGGCCGATAGAGTTCTAAGGGGGGACCCTTAGTAGACTGAGGTAGCCGATAGGGTTATAAGGGGGTACCCTTACTAGACTGAGGTAGCCGATAGAGTGATAAGGGGGGACCCTTAGTAGACTGAGGTAGCCGATAGGGTTATAAGGGGGTACCCTTAGCAGACTGAGATGGCCGATAGAGTGATAAGGGGGGACCCTTACTAGACTGAGGTAGGCGATAGAGTTCTAAGGGAGGAACCTTACTATACCGATGTAGCCGATAGAGTGGTAAGGGGGGAGCCTTACTAGACTGAGGTAGCCGATAGAGTTCTAAGGGAGGAACCTTACGATACTGATGTAGCCGATGGAGTTCTAAGGGAGGACCCTTACTAGACCGAGATAGGCGATTGAATTCTCAGGAGGTACCCTTGGCAGACTGAGATAGCCGATAGAATTATTAGGGGGGCCATTGCCTGAGTGAGAGAGCCAAAAGGGGGGACCTTAGTAGACTTAGATAGCCAAATGAAGTAGAATGGGGGACCCTTGCTAGACCGGGATAGCGGATATAACCCTTACCCTACGAGGTGGCTCTTTGATATTTTAGTCGGAGAGGAAATTTACCGTTTGGGGAAAGATAAACGAAGAGATTTGATCAATAATGATAACCTTCCACCGTATTTACTCGAAATAGCGTAGCGTTGTTTATCAAATTTGAAGACTTTTTGATGCGTCCCTTTTTCAGGAGCGGCGCTTATTCAGAACAGTACGAAATTGTGCTAGGTTTACAAAAACCATTAAATATAGCTGTAAGGTACGTGAATTCTTTTCTTCCCTCTTCTCAGAGGATAAAGTTTGCCAAGTACAAAAGCGCCCGCCAGTTAGGAAACTGATCAACTGGAAAGTAAATATAAACTTATCCGTTTATTTTACGGTTGTTACCACAGCAATGTATGACGGGAAACTTGTCTCAGACGGGAACGTAATAGGACTAGCACCAGAATCCTTTTCGTACTTCAGTAGAGCCATATAATAAATACTTATAAATATCTTGCCTGTTCGATCCCCACAAGTTAAATGTCGGACTTTTGTCTTTGATCGTAACGTTTAGAAACATCGGTGGGATATTTTAAGATTTCACGCTCGGGCTTCATACTCCATACTCCAGTATACGAGGAACATGTCAGATAAACTATGGCTCACGAAGACCACAAAAAAGAAATAATCACGTCCTAAACCAAGAAACACCTGTCCCTACTTGACTTGACTTTCATCAAGCAACTTGCGAAAAGACGAATTTTGTTCATAACATTCATTGCATTGCAATACGCCGAAATTTTGGTTGTTTTAAAAGGTTGATTTCCACGAGAGAGCTCCGAACTAAGAGGACGAAATATTTGAATATGTTTGTATTGCTTTAATTCAAAAAAGGTTTCGTATTAGCAGACCGAGTGCAGACAACGATGCAGCAAAACTGTCAAAAGGCAAGTGGCAGGAAAATTTTATCGAGAATCAAAACAACGATTGAAAAGAGCTTGTGCTTCTATCAGAAAGAAATACGAAAGTATCTGAATTACGCTTTTCCCTCACCTGATACCGTGGTAATGGCGATAAAAAGAAGTACCTGCAGAGAAAATGAAAATTTCAATTAGCTGCTAGATGAACGTATTTAAAACTAACCTGAGACAATCGTTCAGATATTAGATTCAAAAGAAATATTCCATACATACCTTCACAAGAAGTGTCTCTAACATTTCGGAAATTAACGATAAATATACATGGACAAACGACTTCGAACTGCGGAAAAGCTTACCACAATAAACAGTGCCATGACGACATTTAAATCATTCGTCAACATTACGATATGCTAATGAATTAATCGTGAATAATTTTTGTCGTGACTAATGCAAAGATTCGGTAGGAGAAGAAAGTTTTATAATAAGACACGTTAAACCTCCATTAGCCAAGTTATAGCATCAGAAGTCAATGTTTATTATTTTCATTGTTACTTCTCTGCGGTGACTTTTCGGTTAACATCTTACGGCTGATTGGCCTTTCAAGTGGAGCTATATCAGACGAGCTAAACGTCCTTTTCGCATCACATTCGGCTACGTTTCAGACTCTTGCTGTGAACGCGCAACTTACGTAAGGGGTGGTGCAGCGGTGGAGATTCTACAGCAGTCAGTCTTGTTGCCTTTCAACAATTTAATAATGTAGGATGTCGCGTAGGCAGCATATCAAACAGTGCAGAAAGTTAAAAGGTTGGTAGACTGCCGAATATATGTGGGGAAATTCTGACGTTTCGAGCAATAGTCCTTCTTTAGAGGTTGAAACGTGTTCACCCGAAATACATATACACACATAAATACACGATCTTTCATTCATTAAGAATGTTCTCGCAGATAAAGAAGAGTACTAGGTTCACTTCTGTGAAACTTCTATTGTATATAGAAAGGTAATTTACTAATTAGCTGAGTGACGATTTCCGGCTCAAATTAGAACAGCATTCCACACGAATGTGATGTCTTTACGTCAGATCTTTATGGTGGAAAGTCGAAAGACACTACTTAGTCAACTTTGAAGAATATTGAACGATACACGTTCTACGACTAAAGGCGATAGTGTTTTCGTTTTCCAGCGATACGCCAAAGGCAAATTATTATTAAGACTCTCAGTAATGATCCAACCATGAATAAATTCCAGATTCGATGAGAATGTGACTGTTACACATGTGCAAATAGTTGAATAAGGGATGCAAGATGGGACAATTTGATCTCGTACCCAGATCCCCTCCCACAATTTTTAACGGTAATTTAAACGCAGTTCCAAGCCTTCATCTTGTCCAAGCAAGAGGCACGAGAGGCCGGTATCATAGCGATTAGTGATCTCCGATAACTCGTGACCCCACTACTTATCCCTAGTAATGAGTGACCCTTCCAGGGATCAATGACGTCTGTGAGAACCTGAATCTTCTCTAACCCAAAGTTATTTAAGAAATACCAGGAGGTTTTCGGAGTTTGGGTACTATTTTACAAACATGCAGGATTTTCCGAGAATTGAGACCAATGATAAAACAAACCCTAAGCTACCTGTTTTTCAACTTTTCGAAAGTCTGGCAGCATTCCTAGTGTTTCTGTTACAGGATTCAAACTTTCACAGGACTAACAAAATAATAGCGAACTGGCAGCATAAAATTTCGTAAGTTTCTAGCTAGCAGTAGATTTTCCGTGCTTGGAAACTGTTACTCAAACACGGTCATCAGCCAATCAGAGATCGCGAACGATAGATGTTTTATAATTTTAACTCTGACCCAAAACCTAATTCTATCCATAATCCAAATTCCAATATATCCAAACCTCCCAAGAAAAACTGGGAATTAATACGCTCAAGGCTCTGGGACAAAAGTAGAGTGCTGAGCAGGCAGTTTTAAAGGATCTGTAGAAAACCAGAAGGGTTGGGAAACTGCCAAAACACTCCGACAAAGTGGCTTCGCTCGAAAAGTCACTGCTAAATGGGTTCTAACTACTGCTTAAGTAACTAACCTGAAGTTCATCCCAGTGCCTGTTTCTTCGATGTTTGTGTCATGTTCCAGCCGCTGCCATCTTTCTAGGTGGCTGGTTTTCGTTGTCCTTTGAACGTTCGATAGACACTGTAAAAGAAACGACCATGAATATGATATTGTAATGGCAAGTTACGTCAATGAACACTTGAAATATTTCGTTTCGAACGTACAAGCAAAAATTCTCCATTAGAATGAACATATTCTATGCCTACTGGTTACAATATTTATCTCGACTTCGAAACCCAAAACGTTCGTTTGAATTTAGAAGCACCCAGTTTTTGTTGACTGGCGAGCCAAGATAACCCCGATAGTCGCGATTACAAGATCTCTTCCGGTAAATTCACTTGTTTTGAACGACCAACCAATGGGAAAACATCATCGCAAGTCACGTGCTTGACTGGAGGGAATTTGAATTATATTTGCTCGTGTTTGTCGAAGGAGTTTGTCAGAAACGTTTGATCGTAACAACAGTTCACAGTGAGTTTAGCTCTGAAGAAAAAAGGACTTTTATACATTCGGTTAGTGAAACACAACTGGAAAAGGAACTTCTACGGCCTGTCTTTTTAATTCTTATAGCATTGCGTACTTTACCGTCGGCAGATATTTAAAACAGACCTGGTAAACATCAGTGACACTTAGCGACAGGTTGAAGAACGATGGGAGCAGCTAATAGCAAAGAAGGTACGTTAAAAACTGGGGGTTTATATGTTTGCCGATAAAAGAAATATCTTTGCAGACGGAAAATTGTTTGCTGTGATGTCGCAACTTGCAAGCACGAGCCATTGTACAAATTCTTGAAGAATTTGTACAAGACACGCGCCAGAAAGTTATTGAAACGAGACCATACCACGCGAGGCTCTGATACCACCAACGGAGAAATTTGAACAAAGAGACATGTGGCCAAGCAATGAAGCATATCCACGTCAACGGAACGTTTTTAAATCATGACATTTGGCTATAGCCAAGTGTCCAACGGAAGTGTAACGAGATACTCTTGGTCTTCTCACTTTATAGCCGACCTTCAAACTGTAATATAATTTATTTATTCATTGTCGTTTCCTCTTTTGTATTCTTATTTCAAACTGATTATAGCAAAACAATGCATTAGATTTCCCTCATCGAAGCAAAGGAAGCAAAGCGCTGAGTAAGAAAGTTCACGTTGTCGCTGGCAAATAATCGTTGATGAACTCCATAACCTATCAACCCGAAAACAAGCCAAGACGACAAATGTTGATGGGTGAAATTGTCTGGCATTTACTTACAAAAATTATGGAAAGCCTGCCCAAGGATTAGTGGAATAATACAGAACAACTTACAGATACAATATTTCGTAATGAATACGAAGCATTTGCAGTCTGAAAGTGTAGATCAACCATACAAACTTGCCCCCGACATCATCCTTACTCGGTCGTTCGGGTTCTTAAAGGCTCAAACTTTGAGCGTCCTTTCAGTTTAAATACAGGTTGTTCGAAAGTTTAAAATACCTTTTTTTGGCTTGAAAAGATACAAGACGTACACAAAATCGTTTTGGTCCAATTACAAGAAGTTATTAATTGTTTTAATGTTGCCAAGAGTTTCAACATTACTCGAGCAAGTTCAACTAACGTTTGATGCAATGTGTTGGTGAAAGTTGATCTTAGAGACTTCGGCAGTCTTGAGAAATACCGTTAAAGGAGTTGACTGACGTTTCAAGGTCTCAGCAGCAGTCATCTTCACCGTAAGTGGCTTGGTGTTTGCCGTTCAGATTTAAAGCCCTTGACATTGAAGATGACTACAGCCGAGACCGATGACACGTCGTCATTCAACGCCACTAACAGCTTTCTCAAGACTACTCTGTTAAACCTGAACTATAGACTTTCCCCATTACATATTGACTCTCCTGGTTACTTTATTGTTTGGTGTAACATTGCTATAAATTTAAATGTGTTCGAATCCTAAAATTTGGTAAAATTTTACCTCGTTGAAATTACCAAACCATCAAGACCAATTTGCCCTTTTGAAAAACTCCAATGAAGAACTTTTTTTAGCAGACTTTTTGGTTTTGAAGAAATCCGTTTATTATTACGAAGCACAAATTTACAATAAACCTAAACTGCTGAAGTCAACTGAAAAAGTTGACTCGAGTGGGATTTGGACTCTCACCTTCGGGAATCCGGTCCTCCGCCCTACCTAACTCCCGAAGGTGCGAGTTCAAATAGAAAAAAAAAAAAAAAAAAATCCCGCTCGAGTCAACTTTTTTAGTTGACTTCAGCAGTATACGTTTATTGTGAATTTATCGTTTCATATTACCCAGAGGATGATTCTGAAATAGGATTACGAAACACACATCGTGTCTTTGTACTATTTTGGGCAGAACAAACCAACTTATAACTAACGTTAACTTGATAGTTGGTGGAATTGTCATTCTCCAATTAGTAAATTCCGACAATTCGGACTCGTGAGGAAAGACCAGAATAAGCGTTGGAGTAAGTGTTGTTCGATCTTACCGTTTACGAGAACGAACGATAGATCTCATCCATGCACTTATCTTCCATCTCCGACAAGGATAACTCTATGGTAAAGTCCTACATTGGATACAATATTCAAATGATCTCGGTCAGCAGATTTGCTGAGATAACTTATTTAAATTATTTTGATAAGATGCAAAGAAATTATAATCTCAGTGTAAGCCTGAATTTTACTCTGTCTTTTCTCAGAATTTATACCAGACTGTTCAACGAACGCACAAGGAATCAGCTTTGAGGTGATTCTAAGCCCTAAGGTGGAAAATGCCAAAATACCTCAGCTAACCCCAAAGAGAACGGGAATAACTACTCGCCAAGCCCTTGACGAGAAGCTAGAAGCAGCAGAGAGGAGACGAAAAGTGAGTAGCAAACGTTGAAATAAAACAAAAACAAACTTATAAAGCTTATACAAGGTTTTCTTCTTGAAATCTCTGAGGCAGTGATTCACTTTTCGCTTACCCCCACGCAAGTGCTATACTCGCCAATTCTTTTTCTCAAAATCGTTCTTAAACAGTCCCTTTCCTAGCCCCTCATTTGACTCAAAAAATGGCAAACCTGTTTTCCGGCCTTCTTCTGGGAATACGCGTCTCAAAAAGATTTGCACTCACAATTTCGCTATTTTTAATTTTTCAAATTTGACATAACGGTTTTCTGGGACGTAAACAGGAGAGCAAACGAGACCTAATGAAGGGAGGGAGACTTCAAAAAGTAAAATATATTTTTCCTTTCCTAAATGAAATGCGACCTCCCGAGAAAACTATTCCATGAAAACCATCCCAAAATGCATTTCATCGCGCATAAATGTTGAAAAAATGCAACATTTCGTTAGAATAAGTTTTAAATTATCACTTACAAATAGCATGGGACAACTGCCCGCTCATTGTCGCGCTCCAGTTCGTAACGAACCCGCTTTGATCCATGGGGAGGGGTAAGACATTCAGACATCGATAGGTCCTAATTTCCCCTTGTAATATTCCTCGCCGGATTCCAGTCCTAATGAAGTAAAAAAACAGCTTTCAAAAAGTTTGCCATGTTTAAGTTCTGCGGCAACAAGTTCAAAAAAAAATCGATATTTCAGCCAAGTGCCAACTATAAGATTGAAAAAAAAAAATTTCAGTTTAAAAAAGGCTCGTTAGTTGAATGAGATTTCAAGAATTTAGTTTGAATGAGTAGTACTAGTGACGGTGGTATCTACATGAAAGCTTAACTAGTATTTCTAAGCGTGGTTACATTTCTCTTCTATTCTTTGTTCACAGGATAGGGAATATGAAATGCGTCAAAAACTAACTGGCGAAGATGCACATGTAAGGGAAGTACAGCGAGCCATGAGCGAGTATAAAGAACGGAAGAAGCGAGAGACTGAAGCCAGGTACCAGCGACGTCTATTCATCTTTGCGGAGAACCAAGAGAACATTGTGAACGAAAGAGCTGAACAATGGGAAAAGAAAGCCAAAAGAATCAAGGCAGCCCAGGAGACAGTCAGCAGCAAGGAGAAGACATTCAGGGAAAACATGAAAGATAAGCTGTCTCAGAAATTCGAGAAGTTCAAAGAGAATCATTCAAGATATCATACACGACGGAGGAACACTGCTAGGATTAACAGAGAACGACTAAACGCTGTGAGAACCGCAAAAGGAAAACAGGCCGAGGAACGAGCTGTAGCCACGGCAGAAAAGATAAAAAGGAAGTTTGAGGCAAGTCAAGAGAATCGCGAGTCGACCATTAATGTAAAAGTCACCAAGATCCAAGAGAAGCAAGCCAAAATACAGCAGATAAAAATGGCCATGGAAAGAAGCTTTGATGTTTCTAGTTCCAAAAAGATGATGGAACTTGAAGTTAAGTTAGACCAGTCTGCCAAGAAGCGGCAGATTCGAGAAAAAGAAATCAGAGAGAAGGCGAGAGCGGACTGTGACAAAGCGAAGCAGTTAAGAAGGCTTCGTGAGGAGAAAGAAAGAAGATTCTCTGATTGCACCAAAGAAAGTCTACAGATGAAGTTTGAGAAAGCTGAGGAGATGAAGGAGAAAAACGCAGCCCTTCGACAAGAAGCAATCAAGGAGAAAACCGAACGCGAACTGAGGGCGAAAAGTGCCGTTGATGAGAACGAAAGTGAGCACCTACGAATAAGAATCGAGCAGAAACTTCAAAAGTCGGAGGAAAACCGTGCTGCAATTTTGAATGCAAAGGTTCTGCAATGCCAAAAGGAGAGTGCTAAAGTTAAGAACACCAAAGAAAATGCCGAGGAACAAATCCGAAACCTAGAGAAAGCCACTGACGAGAAACTACAAGCCAAACTGAATTCCTACAAAGAAAACAGGCAACGGCGTCTAAGTGAAAGAAAGGTGAAGAGGAAAGAATCCAAGAGCAGGACAAGTCGCCAAAGTTTGCTGGAAATAACCAACGATGGCTCTGCTGTAGTTTTGCAGCAGAAAAACAGCCCTCAAGAAGACAGCACTTCTGACAAGATACCTAAGAGATCTTCAAGTGCGTGCAATAATGAAAACACCGAGAATGAGAATATGAATGATAGTGGTAAACTAAAGGAACTGGCAGAAAACTTCAGAAACAGAAATCTTGAACATTTAGGCTTGATGTGAACAGCTACACAATGCAGAGAGCAGATGACAATTTTATCACACATTTAGTACACACGCAACCTTACGACATTACACAAATTTAGAAGTAGTCATCTATATGCCCAAAACAAATATTCTTAAATACTTGTGTATTTTTACTGCATGTTGCTAGGCTGATATGCTAGGTGGAAGTTCAGGTCTTGTTTTAATCATTAAAATAGAGCTGTGTCATTTCTAAAGAAGTTATTTTCATCTGTTTTTATTGGACAAACTGTTCCCTAATGAAAGGTGTATTGTGCTAAGGTTCACTGCCAATATAACATCAGTGCTCAAAATTAATGGTCGTCCACTCACCAAAAACGAATAAAAATCACAAAAAACGAGCTTTTTCCTCTACTGATCCTCTGGAGGAGTTAAAGACGAGTAAATGTACCTATTTCCATGACACTATTGTGGTTTCATCTCACTAGAAAGTACTGAAAGTTTCAAATTATACAAAGAAATCCCAGAGAAGAAAGTTTTGAAAACAAATGCAAAACATACTAGGTGCTGGACGGTAAACGTCTGAGTTCCATTTGTGATGAAATGCATTGTGATGCAGTAGGGTGTCTCATAGTCTCTAAGTGATTGGTGCCTTTGTGCCCGGGACCAGTAAACTTCAGGAACCTGCTGGTTCCATGGAAGACCAGACCCAAACATTAATTTTGAGCATTAAATGCATATTATTTCAGATTTAAAATGGGTAAATAACTTCTTATGTAGCATTTAAGTCTCTAGGTTTGTAGGCTTTAGGGTAATGGTACCCAACCTTCTGGGATGGGTGCACCTGTGAGTCACGCTGAATACTCTTGAACACCCATGAAAATAACAAGTGATTTTCTTATGGTTTGCAAAAGGAATAACTCTTTGTTTCAAATTTGGGATAAACTTACTATTGACTTGGTATATACCGATTCTGGTTTAACTGAGTTTAACTTTCTGCTAGTCTGAATTTCTCAAAGCACTTCAAGTCTTGCTTCAGTTGAATACACTTTAATTCATATATTTATTCTTACATGCACCTCCTGGGGTTGATATATGTACTCCCCCAAAAATTCATTGCTAAAAAAGGAAGGACCTTTTTGCACGTCGTTGCCCCTTCCTGAAAAAGTGGGGGTGTAGCCCTATGTCCTCCTCTGATTGATGCCAATGGTAGATTCTTTAAGCATTAAATCTACAAGATCAGCACTTAAAAGTGATGGTATGTTGGATAAAATTTTCACATTTGGCACATACATTTCTAATATCTTGGTTCAGCCCTCCTGACAGAATTACAAAAATCAAAGCAAAACATGAAAGAGAATTGGCCACTCTTGCTTCTTCCACAATACAGTTTGTTAGTGGCCATTCCTTCCATAAAATCAATCCATTTCCATATACATAATTAAAAAATTAACATGGTCTCATACTTGGAAAATATGTTTCCTTAAAAGAATTGCCCCTCGAAACAAATATCACTGTTAGAAATTTTGAGTCTTAAATGGTTTAAAGCAATTTGTGCCAATGTGGGTTTGAAATCCAACTTCAAACTACTGTAGGAATATTTTGGCATTGACACTCCATAACATGAAATGATATTAATGTAGGGTGAAGGAAATCTTCGAGTGTCAGAATGATATATTTGAGTATATAAATGTAAATATATCATTCTGACACTTGAAGATTTCCTTCACCCTACAACATCATTTCAAACTACTGTACACTTGTTTATGATCAACAATGTCAGGAAATGCAGTGATGAGAAACTGTAGCACCGGCTATCATTGAGAAGGGGACCTTAACGAGATCCTTTAACCAACAGGGCTCATCCCATTCACCAGGATTAATCTTAAAATGTAGTGACCTGGTGACATAGGAATATCACTTGTATAGGCATTGCCAAATTTGCACGAGGGACATTCTTCAAGCAGTATAGATTTATTGTATGATGCCTCATCTGGCCTGTAGCTAACCTTTTTAATAGAGGGAGTTAATAACTGACTGAGTGTGAAGATAACAGGAAAGTGTTCATGCAAACACCTTCACCTCCCTGGTAAAGGCCCAACATTAACAATTTTATTAAAGCAGGCATTAACTCCTGAAAATTATCATGAAACTACTGATGCCAGAAGACAATTTATTGAGGAAAAGTCAAAAGTTTTATATGGCAAATTCAAAATTCTTTATTGTCAAACAAAATATAATAAATATTCTAGAAATTTGCTCATGTTTTTATTTATGGTACCTATATTTTGGTTGAGGGTTAATTCAGTTGAAATAAAATCAACCCAGTTGTCAGTATAAATGAGTCAGAGTAAGTAAGGTAATTTAAGTATGAGGGTACTAGTGTGGCTGAAAAAGCCCTCCATATTTACTATTTAGAGTTTACATGAATATTCTGAGCACAAACCTTCCCGAATGGAATAAAAATGTGAACTTTCTCAGCTTGTCTGGCAGGCTCCAGGGACACGCTCCTCTGATAAATTTTGAAAACCCAACAGACACATAGTACATTCTGATACTGATCTAAACATCCAGGCAAGATGAGTTGTCGGTGCACTTTCAATGACAGTTTGAAATTTAACCTTCCCTCCCTAAGCTGACCCTTTAGAATTTTATTCTAACAAAAAGTTTTATCAAAAAATAGAGACTTCATAAAGCTGAAGGGTCAACACCTGTTTCAACCTTGTGCCCAAAAGTAGCTGGTCAGAACTTAATTCTCACGTTACAAGACACTGACGCCAGACGACTTCAAGTCAGCCGAAGGGAGATGACTCGGGGTTACAGCGTTTGAATTACTTTATTTTAATATTTATTATATTATTTATTTGGCTTACCTACATCCATGAAACTAAATAAACCATCCAAGTTTAGTTCGTTAGAATACCTCGGCTCCGTTAATGGCATTTCGAATCTTAAAACAGTTCCCGCCACGTGCATCCAATTCTTGGGCCAGTTCTCGTGTTTACGACAACACTCGACACCATTCCGACAATCACAACGAATACCAAACGAACAACGTACTGTTGATAAAAATCTAAGATGGCGGCTAGGGAGAGAGATTTTATTCGTTTGAGAAGCGGTGATGAGTCGTTCCAGCGCAGGTCAGACTTCGTATTTGCTGGCCTTGGTAGCCTAGAACCTACAGATGAGGTCTCGGACGTTAGACGAGAGAGAAGCGAGGGACGAAGGCCTATTAACAGACGGCGAAATGTTCAACGTTTACCATCAAGAGTTCCTCAGCATGTTTTAAGCCCTGACAAGTGGACTAAGTACAGTTTGGAATTTGACGGATCTGAGGCATTCCGAGGTATGAATGAACATGACTTGAACAAAAAAGCCGCGCACAGCTTTCTGGAGACTTTAAGAAAGAGGAAAGCCGAAGATATTGAACCTGCTCAAGAAAGGACTGATGCACTGTCAACAAAAGAAACGAAGATTTCGTTCATAAAACCTCGTGTGTCAAAAGACAATGATTCATTGCATGAATCGGCAAAGGGAGTTTGGAAGGATGGAACATTTGTTATGCCTGAGTATCTTGTCGGTACAAGTCCACGGAGTCGGGCCAAGGCGCCCGCAGTGGGCTCGCCTAAAGATTCAGGTGTAAGTTCATCTTCAACGTGGGCCAATGTGAGCCTGGGGCATTTGAGGGAAGCTTCGGAAGGTGAAACCACGTCGGAGTTGATGAAAGAGCCTTGTTTCAAGAAAAGAAAGGGAAAGAGAGTTTACAAGAAGAGAAAAGTTGATAAAGATGAAGAGGATGTGAAGAAAATGGATGATCACGATGAAGAGGACACGGGGAAGATGGCTGATCAAGAGAATGGGACTGGAGAAGAGGGAAAGAAAGAGAAAGGACAAAATGAGAACAAGGAAGGTGGGATAAAGGTTAAGAAAGCAGACTGAGACAAGGAGTCCACCATGAAATTAAGATAAGGATGTAATTGAGTACTCTCGGTACAAGAAAAGAGGGATCCGTTGTTCTAGAAAGATACACTCTCCGCTTCATTTCTGGCAAGTACGTATGCTGAGCGATTAGATTGGCTGCTAAGGCTGTTTACCAAATATTTGGTATTCAATTTTATGCCACTGTTGCTGGCTTGCTGGGCGCAAACCCAATATTTCGCGAATATCCGACCAAATGGTGCGAGTAACGCGAACATTCGAAATTTCAAGATTGACCAGACAGTAAGTTATTAAAGACGAAAAATTAGTTCAATTTTTGTGGATAAATCTCCAAATAACGCACCGATTTTAGATTCAGTCATTCATGCCCTATTTGACTCGGTATTATACTATATGTTGCTTGTTGGAAGTCATGAACTTGTGAACTAATACACACTGTAAACTCACATTTGGTTCTTTTAGAAAGCGACTTGGTACTTTTGGCACTTATTTTTCATGGAATATTACATTTACGAACCGCTCCCTAGTCTCGACAACATCTTATTTTCGAACACGTCCATAGTAGCCGAAAGTTTGGAAAAAATCGAATCGAATATTCCAAACTGTAAAATATGGGAGTTGGACAGCCCTAGTCGCCACGTTTCTGCAAGCCTGGAGTCGAACACTGACTTGAAGAACGTTTCTCAATATTTGCGAACAGATGGTATGCAGGGATTGTGTTCTTAATGAAAAATACATATGGTAGGATGAAAAAACGAGAACGTGAGGCCCTGAGAGCTATGATAAAGATCTTATTAAACAAAGTTGCACGTGTGTTTTAATCTTCTTTGAATTTTACGTTCATTTGTACGGACACACCAATAGCAAAAAACAAAGTTGGGTATCTATAATTAGGTAATATTTGATGATAAATTTTGGATCGTAAAAATGTGCTACATGCAGAATTTGAGCTGTACTTTCTCAGAAACCTCAGATAAAAATCTTGGAAACCAGCCAAGATTTTTAATTCGTACAGTTTGTGATTTAAGAGCTTAAAGTATCTTTGAAGAAAACGGAGGTTTGCATGTACATGTGTTCGACAAAGTTTCTTTAACGGCTGCTTGTAATTTTTGTACATCTCTGCCAACTGGATACATTTTCCCACTTCATACTTCCTACTTCATTAAGGGTATTTCCTCTGGGGTGATATTCCCAAGACGTCATTTCTGAAAAAACTTGCAGAGAATGTTTCTTCTGGGAATGTATCTCTCACCTGCTGGAAGATTCCTTTCGGATTGCAATCCAAGCGGCTTGGTACCTACTTAATGCTATCTAATCTCGCACAGTTTTAATTTAATTCTATATAAATATTTAGTATCATAAGTTGTGATCGGAGCGTTTTTTCTTTTTCGTTTTCTTCCCGCCCACCGAGGATACGTTTAAAGATTCCAGTCTTACCGGTCGCATATTGGTCGTGAATGTCTCGGGTGAACCGGTCACCTCGTGGAACGGGCTCGACGGTCGTCGTCGGGGAGTTTCGAAAGTGTTCGACTCCACATGAAGCAACGACTCCTCCAGGATTCTGTTCGCTCGTTTAGGGGCGAAATACGAAGCCTCAATTTGCTTGCTGTTGGTGCGATTCAAATGCTGCAAATATCTGTCTTCTTTATCTGCATCGTAATAGCCATTAGGTGGAGAGTTGCCTGATTTGGGCTTGCGGGTCATCGGCGCAATACCACCCGCTGCAGGCAAAGTGGTTCGTTCTACAATCAAGTCGGGCAAAATCCACCGCTCGCCATCCTCGTCCCAGCTACTCTCCGACATAACACGGTCCAGATTCGAATAATTACAATCTCGCCGCAGCAATGGCTGAATTCGTTCCAATAACTGTTTTTGCAGTTTCATTTGCATATCTTGTTTACGAATGGTCTCCAGATAGTCCTCTCTTTCCCGTTCGAATTCCACTTGAAGATCTTCCACTTCTTCTTTGGCCGAGGTAAGCTCCTCTTGTAGGTTCTTCATCTTCTTGTTTTTCGCTTTAATTTCATCTTGTAGCGAATCATACACCTTGATAACCATTTGGTCGCTGTCATTGAGCGTTTTCAAAGCGTTCACCAGCTTCTCCTTGCGTGAGAAAACGTGGTCTTTGCGTTTTTTGTGTTTTTCTTTGAGTTGGCTGTCATCTTTCTTTTCACCACCCACGATTTGTTGTTGAAGGTTCTGGAGGCGTACCAGCGCCTCTTGCTGCATCTGTTCAGCGGTGAGTACTGAAGCGTTTACCGGTGCTGATGAACCATCTAGGACTGGGGATGAGGTTGGAGCTCGGCCAGTCTCCAGACTTCCGTCGTTGACAACCGAGCTCGGAATTCCTGACATCTAAAGTGGTGAGATTACAAATCAGAATGAAAAACGAAAAGTTGTAAATACGCCGTGAAAGCTAATTACATCATCTGCAGTCATAATCCATGATATGCTACGAATATCAGGTCCAAAGATTCAATCGAACGAACTCAAATATAAGGAACTGCAACTGGAAATTTTTTTATTGGGGCTTTTTATTTATGTTCTACGATGGATTATTTTTCTACAGATGATAACTAGTCTCATGCTATTGAAGTTGTCGTTTTGTTTACCACAATCTGCTGCTGAAGAAATATGGCGTACCAGGAGAGGAGACTGAAGACGTCGTCATTATCAATCTCGCAATGTTTGTTTGTCCTCTCTTTGATCTATTGTGAGTTTATGAAGGTGTGATTGAAGAGATAACTAGCGACAAAGTAAGTAGAGCAGAGAAGGGAAGAGAAGGGAAGGGAAGGGAAGGGAAGGGAAACAAAGGAAAGAGAAAGGAAGGGAAGGGAAGCAAAGGGAAGAGAAAGGAGGGGAAGAGAAGAGAAGAGAGGGGAAGCAAAGGGAAGAAGGGAAGGAAAAAGAAGGAAAGGGATGAGAACAGAGGGTAAAAGAACTGAGAACAGAAAGGATTAGGAAAGTACAGAATATAACCGAGAGCAGAAGAGAAGGGACGAGAAGCTGGACACAACAGAAGCCAACAGATGAGAAACCAAGACAAGACCACGTAAGTAAAAACAAGGGAAGGAAGGCTAAAAGAAGGAAAGAAAAAGAACAGAGAGGAAAGCCGTTAAAAAATTAAAAAAGTTTATACACGAATTTCAAAATATCTTATTACTGATTCTTTGTTACGTAATCACGCATGTTCAGGTCTTATGATTTTAGAATTTAAATTAAAAATACATTCAACTTTTTCAAAGTTAGCTCTTGTATTCAGCTATCGTTTTAAAAAATAATAAACAATTCATATTTCAGTCTTAAAAGCTATTTGAGTATTTAGATAATTCTTACCGCAGACTGTTTGATGTTATTTTTCACATGACTATCTTTCTTTTCTGGTTTAGGTGTATCTTTCTGCAGACAATATAGCAAACTGACGGTTTAATCTAAGAACTATCTTTGTATGTGCCGTTTTCTAACTTCATATGTTTTTAAAATTGTGTTACATTTTATAAAAGCTAAACTATGCAAAAAGCAATCTTATTTTAACTATCAAATTATCAAAAGAGGCAAGTTAAGTCATATATTATTACGTTACTGATGTTAATGTTATTATACACTTTCAAGTTTTTATGTGGTTCTGAATTTAACTTATTAAAGACGTTCGAGTTAAAATCTTTAAAAAAATCTTTAAAATATTATAGCATTTGGCAATCATTCAATTTATTTAACCCACTGAATTGTTAGTATAAATGTTTGCACTCGACTGTTTTAAATATGCGTCCCAAATTTTATAGACTGAGTTAAAAAGTGAGCTGAGCCAAGATGTTTCCACAGGGAAAATAATCACATCTAACCACATCCCACATTTTCAAAATGGGAAAAAAATCTCATATCGACTGAGGTGGTATCCAATAAGATTGAAATATACACATATGACGTAATGGACAAACGTGATAGACCACTGATTTAGAAGACATGTGGGCGAGCTCACACAACGTACAAACGTACACTTACCACGTTCATATGGATTGGGTATTGATTTTCAACAGAACTCAGTTTCTTGTCATATTCGGTCTTCAGTCTGTTCATCTCGTCTAGTAGATTTTCTTTACTAGACTGTTCCTGTTCATACATCCTTTTCATTTCCGCTAGTTTCTCTTCGTATTCATTCTTGATTTTTTCTGACTCCTCGGCCAGCTTAACTTGCGCTTCTGCAGCAAAAACTGGCGCAGAGTTCGAGTTTCCTGCCGTTATCTCACCTAGGAAATTACATGAAGAAATAAACTAACGATGCACTCTTTCTTGCCATTAAGCATCATTCTTAAGGAATTCTTTTTTGGAACAATTTAGGTGTAAGAATATGCAATGCGATTGACCTATTTCAGCTAAGGTAAGGACTGAATGCTATTTTCAGGGGCTACTTACTATTATCACAGATCGTAGGTTTAGTGGGCCCCAGCAATTCAAGTTTGAACACCAACGGTTAAGATACCTTCACGGAGCACTACTTGAAAGATTGACTCGTGTTACTTTGGGTGTGATTGAAAAAAAGTTTTGATCGAGACAAAGACTGTGTGTAATAGACCTGAGTTAGTTGTTAATCCAGACACATTCAGAGCAATTATCCGTAAACCATACCTTGTAATTCGGTCGGTATCTGTGCCTGCCCCATTAACATTTGTTTTAATTTTTCAATTTCTTCCTTGTACTCTCTCAACAGCGCATCTTTGGGATCCTCGTTGATTTTCGGCTTATTCTTGATGTTCTTTGCGCGGTTTGCATAACGTAATGTGCTTAATGTTTCGTCGTAGTTGTTGTCCGCCGGGCTGAGGCATGCCACCATTAAAGTCTTTGTGTTGCCGCCAAGAGAATCCTGATATAACAAAACATACAAAGTAAAAAAACAAAGGAAAATCACCTTGCCGTATCTTTAAATGTGATAAAGACACGCTGGCTGCTTTCGATAAAGCTCACGTTGGTTTCTGCGGACCAGATTTTACTTTCGCCTCGTGTTTTAAACCCGATGAAGCACTGCTGATTGTTCATTAAACTTTACTTAAAGTTCGTCATGGATTAGACTACGGTATTAGTTGTGAAGCTTGATGGTACTTTACATTAACTGGTAAGATGTTGGATTACAGAATCAAAGATTGATTGTCGGATGGTCTTGTGGTTCAGTTGACGGTGTATCAAATTAGCAAATTCAAGGTTGTGGGTCGGATGGTCTTTTAGTTCATTTGGTATGGTGTTGATCTGGACTATCAAAGGCTAAGGGTTGGATGGTCTTTTACACTGTAATTCATTTGGTAGAGTGTCGAAGTAGTCTATCAGAGGTTCTGGGTTGAATAGTCTCGTATTTCAGTTGGTAAAGCATTAGAGTAGAGTATCAAATATTATGGGTTGCGTAGTTTTGGAGTTCAGGTGTGTTGAATGTATAAGTCTTTAATATTCTTGATTGTGTAACCATGTAACCCCATTGAGAAGTGTCAAACAAGGGCAGGAAAGCTTGCTTCTTGAATCGCTTAACTGCTCTGCTGGTAAAGTCTTTAAATAAATACACCCAAGTTATGGGTCGGATGGCTTATAAATGCTAAACAAAATTGTTTCCCCACCTGTAATAAGCGTGTTAACTTTGAATCTCGGTATGGAATATGCTTTGACTTGCCATCGACCAGAGCCGAGATGACGTTTCCAAGAGCAGATAGCGACAAATTGATCTTGGTTGCTTCTTTAAGTCTGTCCCCAGTAGCACCAGTCTTGGCTTGCCTCTCGCTTCCCGCGAGATCCACGAGGTTTAATTTCCCAGCACGAATATGTTCCTTGCCGTCTAAACCAGTGTCCTCCATTTCGAGTTTAATGGTGAATATGGAATGAGATCGTGAGGAGTCCGCGTTCATCAGCGTGGCGCCCACGGACCGGTTCTTGTGTCCCATGCCCATCACCTTCTCACAGTCGTTCACATCATGCACAGGTATCATGGTGAGGTTTTTGACGTAGACTCCCATTTCCGGATGCTCTTTTAAATCTAAACGGGACTGAGTGATAATAAACAAAGTCATGTTAACCGAATGGACTGATTGTTAAAAATTATGACAAGATAGAGTAACTTCTCGAGTAAAATGAGGAAAAACTCAACCGTAAACCTTAAAAAAAGCGAAAAGTGGATTTCTATCAAGGTGATCTTCTAAGTTCACTATCTGCTCGTGGTGTAATTCTTAATTAGTTTTCTATTTAACAAACAAAAAATGACCACGTATTTTCTATGAGCCGCTGACCAATTGTAAAATTGTCTTCGTATAAATTTTACTTTACTATTTACTTTGGCTCAATATTACAGTACATCAAAAATTGTCGCAGATTAGTGATAAACCTTTTCTAAACGTGCTCCCGATGAGGGTGACGTCACCATCATTTTGTTTCGGCAAATGGTAGAACATTCACGGTAAACTCATTTTGAATATCTGGGGTCGGTTGTATAAAAAGGTGATTAACTGTAATCATGATTAGCGGTTAGTTTTAGCCAATCAGAATCAGAGGATCGGAATTTAACGACGTTTTAATCACCCGACGGCAGACTTAATTACGATTACGAGTTTTATACAACCGGGTCCTGATGTAAACCAACCTAATTGTCCCACTCTGAAGACGTTGCATGTGACAACGAAACGTTAGTCTCTATTCTGTAATAAATTATTCCTAAAAATTACCAAATTATCGTGGCTCTAAATTCGTTTAATATGCAAGGCACTACTGTATATTTCGCCTGAGAGTCTCTCCTGAGTCTTCGATTACCACAACCTCAACATTCGGAAGATCTACTGAACCACAAGGCCCACTAAGGCAGATCAACCACTCGGGCGAGAGAAGGGTCTTCGTCTCTACTCCCCCCTCAAGGGGATAGTGCATCGGCTGTAGCAGAGTCCCTGTCAAGTCCCACCGACACCGGTCTACCGGGACTCATATTTCGCGAGTGTTAGTTTTTCTTACAAAATTGTCACAAAAAGATCTGGTTGCCTTTCATGTGGGATTCCCCGCACAGCCCTCAATGAAGATATCACGTAGAATCGCATACCAAGTGAATTGACCTAAAAGGCCTCAAAAATAGTCTGTTACTAAAAGGTTCCTATCCAAATGGTTATACGAAGAGAGAAAGGAAAAATCTTACCTTATGATTCTTACCAAGTAAATCTCGAATCTCTTCGTTATAGATCTCCAAGTAAGAGGCGTGTACGAGGAACTTCGTGTTCTCAGAAACCTCAATGGTTTCGAAGATGTGTTCAAACGCTCGAGGAATGATCCCCCGCTGTGTCGGCGGGTCCGAAATACCCATCATACTGAAACTCTTTCCACAACCGGTCTGACCGTAAGCAAAGACTGTCCCATTGTATCCCTCGCAGACCCCTTCGACCAGAGGAAAGCAGATGTCGTTGTATATGGTCTGGGTGGTGGAGTCAGTGTAGTAAGCTCCATCAAATGTGAAGGTCTTCGCGGGTTGCTCTTTCTCGCCTGGTTTGAAGAGCTGGCATTGGCCAATGGAAGAATCCATCTTTAACACAACATCACACTTCATGTCTGTTTCTCTCTTGTTCAACGGACGACATCGCACAATGACCTTTACCGCTTCTCCCATGACGGAACTGACCTGTTCTCGATCAGAATAGGTTCAAAATGAAGTGTGGTCAGTTTATGGCTATCTAAAGAATAAACATTAAAAAGATATGGCTGGCCAGATTAAAAGCAAGAAAAAAGTTAAGAAGTAGGAAAAAGGGACAAAACCGAAAGAAGCGTAGTATATCTCTCAGCCAACAAAAAATGCTGTAATTTTTTTTTCTCCTTTTTGTCCTCGTTTTTGTATTACTTTTCATAGACTTTCTTTGATTTCTTTCAGTTCTCTTCTCCAACTTCAAATCTTTGGTCTCCTTTCCTTTGCTTCCTTTTCTTCCCTTTCTTTTCTTCCCATTCCCTTACTTCTTCCTCTATATCTCCACTCCTTTCCGTTACCACTCCTTTTCCTTTCTTTCCTCTGATTCCCATCTCCACTCCTTTCTTTCCATTTCTTTTCCTTTCCTCTAATTCCCATCTCCACTCCTTTCCTTTCTTTTTGCTTTTAATTCCTCTCTTTCCTTTCCCCTCCCCATGCTTTCTCTTCTTTTATTTTTTTCTTTCCTTTCCATTCTTTCCCTTTCTTCCCCAATTAATTTCCTTTGGTTTCCACTTCCATTCCCTTTTCCCCCTCCCCTTCCCTATTCTTTCCTTCTTTCCTATTTCCTTCATTCCCTTTCTATCCTTTAGTTTCTTTTTCTTGCTCTTCCTTTCCTTTTACTTTAGTCCCCTTCATTTCCTTTTCTTTCCTTTTGTTTTCCTTCCATTCCTATCCTTTCCTTTCCTCCAACTTTTCTCCTCAACCCCTGTCCTTCTCTTCCTAGTTAATTGTCACCAATAAGGGATTACACCAATTCTTCTTTGAAAAACCAGAACAAAAGCATGTACTATTAATAACATATATTTATGGTTCCTAATTTCCTCAATCAACATTATCACACAGGCACTGATGGATAGCAAAGGTTTGGAATATGACATTGAGGACTGTCTAGGCTTGATCTAGCCTCAATATTTGATTAATTCATCAAGTGTACTCAATAATTTTATTGAGGTTATTGTTTATGGTCAGGTTGGCATCAATACTGTATTTTATTTAGTATATACATAATTTGCCCTGTCCCTATCATAATTATGGATATGTTATTAGTGAGGGCTTACCATCTATCTGACCAGTTATTCCTGATACTTTTTAGCCTGTGACAATATAGCAGTTTCAGTACAAAAATGTGCATGTATCTAAAGGTAGTTTAAATTTATAGTAAAAAGTGTCCAAATCTCAGATGAGAATTAAACAAATAACATAACTTGTTTGTTTTTGCAAAACCTTTACTATTACACTAAGATGGTATGACATCGGTGTTTTCTCTAAACAATGCCTTTACAGTACCTTCACTTTTGTATATATAAACTGTCTCATAATTTCTCTTCCTCACCTTGTAAAGCTTCAATGTTGGCACATATTACACATGTTGACAATATAGTAATTTGCAGACACAATAGATGGGAGCATATTTGAGCAGGGTGCTTCATATAAAATGTAAGGAATTAGAAAGTTCATACATTTTTCCAAGCATAACAATGCAGAAATTGGCAAGTAATATTCAAGTGCACCATGCTATAATCAAACTGAGGCTTGCTTCCTCAACTTATGGAAAACTGGAATTTTAAAACTGAAAAGGCTGACAGAGAAGGAATACAAGACAATACTTATGGGATTGATACTTGAATACTAGAAACTTTCCTTGTATAAATGTTTCCTGAGATCAAGAAATTACAATCCCCAGCAATACAGGTGAATAACCCAAGGGAATATAAAAATGGGTTGAGAGTGCCACGCATGTGCTTTGTGCCAGAATGTCACATCCAAAGATGGCCAAGGTTTGACAGTGAAAGAAGCATACAAGTGGAGAGACATTATTGAGTGACTAGTGTGCAAAAGATTTTCAGATGAAAAGAAAGTTTGTTTCTCAGTATTCATACTGTAGTTTTAAAAACTATAACATGTCAGAGCAATTACTAAGGACAGGCTTATTCATTAAATCAAGGAGTTCACTTTCAATAGGGGTGCTTACTAATGAGGGGTGCTTACTAATGAGGGGTGCTTACTAATGAGGGGTGCTTACTAATGAGGGGTGCATGTTCAAGGAAATTCAGTATTGCACGTGGTATTGCCATGAGATTTCATATCGCACAGAAAACTGGCTGTCATGGGCAATTCTGTAAGTAAGTAAAATTACACTTATGGTAAAGTAAATTGTGGCATAGGACTAGTATGACCAAATTCTGTAAGGTCATTTAGAAAACTGCATGGTAAAAAGTATTTGGCTGTACAAGACTAAATTACATCTCACACATTTTTACTTCCATCCAAAATTATCCATTAGTGCCAGCTCACCATGTGACATGAAATTGAACAATTAGGGGGATCACCTTGGCTTGGATAATTTTTGCAATATTGCAGTTATTTCTCTAGCTGACATGACATACTGTAAAAGTGTTAGTCCAGTGATTATAATAGAACACTGGTCCACTGAATTAAGTTAGAATAAAAAGTTAGACTCTATTGCGTCCAGCAAATTAGAGTAGGTACTCTTCAAAAAAAACCTTCGAACTTCAACATGCTAAGTGAAAAAAGCATCTCACATTCTTGGTTTCTAATATTAAATTTATGGAGAATTTTATAACGACCTGTTACTGTCATTAATGATGATTGGGAAAACTAAATAGTGGTTCTGATGGAAGGAATATTTTAGGTAAAACATAAGATGGAAACTGGTTACCGAGACGGGAAACGATGTCTGCTTGTCACAAGAGCAAGAACTTAAAAGTACACAATTTTACAGCTGTGTCGAACAATTAACCATCAAAGTTCAGCTAAATGTTGTCATATTACTGACAGCGACACTGTCATGAACAGATGTAAGCTTACCTTTGTTTAAAAACAAGGTCTGTCGACGTACATCAGTGGACATCCAAATTTTAAAAGCATTCTTCAGAAGCCTTTCTTCGCAAAACTTAAATATCCCGGTAAAGACGGTCACAATTTCAGTTCATTTAACTGGCTACCCAAACTTAAATCCTCTTGTTTTGTGCAAAATATTCGCAATAAACAACACACAAGAATTGTCTACACTTCTTTCACCAAAGTAAAACAAAAACTGAAAGAATATAAGAGAAAAAGAGTAATTTCGGTAACAATTTCCTGCCCCACTTCACCAGAGAAATTCTGACAGAACATTGGAACAAATTCACGGTTCTAGAAGTCCAATTAGTTGCTAGGCAACAAATGGCGCATAAGGTTTGGTTTCCATGACATCGTTCTGAAGTTTTATCGACAAAAATTGTTTCCCATCAGCTTAGCTTAAACAAATACCTGTTCAGACGTTTCATGTGTCACGTAGTATAAAAAAATACTGAAACGTAAAACGTTTAGCATTCACTCAGTTACAGTTGATGGTCTGATGTGGTGTACACCTAGGAGGTTTTGTACCTGTTCTTTTATCAACAGGGGAAAAGTCACCAGGAATGTTAGCCTTCATCGAGGTAACCAGGGACGAAACGGGAATCGTGTCAATCTTAAAATTAAATTCAAAGTCCGGCAAAGACTTCCCAACCAAATCCTAACACAGGGTGTAATGAAAAACCATGTAATCTTAAATAGACAAGGGGGGACTGGCCATATGGAGGACCGCGAGAAATCCAGGTGGGCCGATCGATGTAGAGGCCATACACGGGGCTGGTTCGTAACAAATAAATTTAAAATAACAACATAACTGGGCGCTCATAAGTATTATAGTTTTACGACGCTGGGCCGATCGGGAAACAATTCCCAGGGAACATTTCGGGCCCAGTCTGGGTGCCTAGATGGAGGCCGCACTGGCTGGGAAATTTCAAAAATTGTTTGTTAAAAGGAAATATTGCACTTTTAGAACAGAAAATCGTTCTTTTCGAATGTTTGCGATGAATATAATTAATGAATGTTATCATGGTATGTTTTTACTCGTTGTCTTGGAATAAGTTCGTGAGTTAATAATAAAATTATGAAAAATTAAACTGAATGAATGAATTAGTTTGTTGTTAATCTACAGCCACCCTTCCCCTCCATTTTGTGTCAAGCAAACCATTTTGAAAGATTTGATAAGAAACATGAAACAATATTGAACAATAGAGACGGGCAATGTAGATTGAAACTTGTTCATAGTAGTTTCAGCTTAGCATTTCGGTACTTTTCTGTGGGTTTTGTCAAAGGTTGTACCTATACCTTGATCAAAGTTAAATCTCCAAAAAATAACAATCAATCATGCAAAATGTTTCACAGTTTCGCAAGGCCTGAAGTGAAATATTGCGCAATTCTTCAAATTTGTGTGACCACTGTAAAACTAAAGCGCGGCCTACATTTAGAATCTCGCTACCTCAGATTGATAGTCCGAGTAATTATGACGAGGCCCCTAACCTGGTTTCGATTCCGAAGGAATAAAGGCCAGGTAATCGTAGAAATTGTTTTCACGCCTCAATTCCACTCAATTAAAAACCTCCTCTCGTGCTCGAAATTTAGAAAGGACGAGGTGGAAATCTGAGTACCAACTTCGAAGTTGGATCCAAGCAACCCAAAAGATCTTAATTTTTAAAAATGTAGTAAGTTTGGCGAGTCAGTGTGCAACTGCACAGTTATGTTCGAAGGCATCGCATTTACTTCTCGGAAAAATGGATCCTTCCTCGTAATGGAATTCACAAAATGGTCTTTTAAGGTGGCACCCTGCTGTTTCTATGTTTATAGGATGCAATTAGCCCGGTCTCCATCTATGTGCATTTCTATCTTTAAAATAATTGTACGTTTGGTACAAAGTTTGTCTAACTGTAGAAGAAGCATGCATGATAAACATGAGATATTTGTCGAATTGTGCAATTTTCTATTGTTAAGATGGTAATAATACTTTTGGAACATCGGCATATTTTCACGATTATCACATTTAAGACTATTATCACATTATCTTCGGATTTCTTCGGTGAATTTTTCTGAAAATAGATATGCAGTCAGATATTCCACAAAAGAATAAAACATCAAAATATCAAGGTGGGTTGTCGGGACAGATTATTTGCTATAGAGAATTTGTGGATTTTAAAAAATTCTGTCCTGTGAAAAATCTTGAAAATTATATATGTTGTTGAGCTTACTCTGTTTGCTGTAACCACAAAGCTTGAAAGAAATTCACCGAAGAAAATATCCAAAAATTCATATTTGTAGTTACGCGGACGGTGCTGTCGTTGTCAACGAGAGGGATGATCCGTACCGGAACCCACTAGTTTTGAGGGGTTCCGGTTTCGATGTGCGTTCGTTGAAATCGACAACGTCTGTTCAGTTACATTTCTTTCATGTAATTAGCCTCTTACACTCCCCTCGTTTCCCTAGTTACACGCTCTTACACATTCATCAGCCTTATTAAAAGTTTACTGATCACGTGTCAGTACACGAGAACAACACGAACTTTTAAAAAACTAAATATAGAAACTGTATTCATCATGCGCAGGGATGTATACTAGATTTGAATGTTTCTTTTGAATGGCGGACCGTAGAGTTTATCCACCTGGCCATCCCGCAGTTGTTGTGCAGTTGCTCCTGAAAGTGCTGATTCTTCTTCTAAGCGGACTAAGCCATACTTGAGCAAAATGGGTAAAGTTATGCGCCCGTAGGAGGTTGCAATTGGTCAGACTCTTCGATAGATTTTACCAAATATAGATTGTATTTAATGCGATAATTTCCGCTTATGTCGGCGCAGAACAACTCCCACGCATTTTTTTTCGAGCGATAAGCCGGTGACATGAATGCTGAAGAAATAGTCCAACTCGTTGTAGGTCCAAGAAGATGGGTAATCGTTCTTCAAAACCCGAAGCCCCCAGCCGATCAACAGCTTTAGTTCGCCATGACGAGAAGCGCGCCAGGCAAGCGGTCGCCCATACCAAAAGCGATTTCGTCGATCCACGCAGTTTAGTAGACAAACTGCAACCAGGCGACATCATTCAAGCCAAAGGAAATTGGATATATCAGTGGTTTTACAGCCATTTTGCCGTGTACATCGGTAATGGTTACTAAAACAGGCAACAGAATACCCCGTGTGCTGAGAGAAAAAATGGTGGATTCATTTGAAGGAAGTTTAGTGAGAAAGAACAACATTTTGGACAACTCACCCTACTTTCACGCAAAACGGATAGGTGAAATCGTGAGAAAAGCAAGGACAATGGAAGACCAATTGTGGGATTACAACCTTTTCACAAACAACTGTGAGCATTTCGCATCACTCTGCCGGTACGGTCGCAAGGTTAGTCTTCAATCCTGGGGATTTGGAGATATTATTGCTGGACACGTTACGTTTGGCGAATATTTGGATCACAGCGTCCGACACCTCGTAGAGAAAGCAAGTACGTTGATAAGCTGGGTCAGCAGGAAAGTACGTGGTGCCATCGACAGTGTAAGATCATATCTGGCTCTAGAGTAAGTCAATTTGAGTTTTCTGAAATAAAATGTAAATGTATCTATAAATACATATATACATATACTTGTGCCTGTATTAGGGCGATATGATCTTGTTGCCACATGCGGTTCCCACATAATATTAAAGTAGATGTTGGATATGATTTTTTTACGGTAACTGTTCTGGCATAACTATCGAGGGAAATCTTTTAGTCTTCTATTGCTCGCTATTCTGGTACATCATTTCCACATAATAGGGTCCATGATTCCAGGAAAACAGAAAGTCGATGATGTCATACAGCTGGGGATTTCCCTTGAAAATGAAAGCTTTGAGTCTAACGACCTACACTACTGCGATGTGATGTCATTTGGGTCCCACTTAACATTTAGTGTTTTTTGCGTTCTTTCTACTCAGCCTTGTAGTTGCACTTCAACAGATTTAATAAACACGATGGTTAATACCAATACCAGCCGACAATTGGAAGAAATAGATTAACTTAGAAGAATACTCCGAACAACAGCATCTTGTTAACCCAATATTTGAGTTAAAACACGACAAAACCTAGGTAATGTGCGAAAGTTAACGTTAAGTACAGGGGACTAACTTCCGGGATAATTTTGTTACGGGGTTAAAAATAAGGACCACGCGGTTGTTGTTGGATTATTTCAAAGTCATTGTTAAATCTAAAGGTTAATTTAACAATTTTCGCATCGGTGCCTCGCCATAAGTGAGGCCCTTATGACTAAGCAATGACAGATTGTGCTAGCACAATTTTTGGCATAATTCGTCATTACGAGCATAATTTTCATGATTTTTCCGAAAAAAGCACTGCTGGCATAATTAGCCTTTTTGGCTTGTTTTGGCGCGCAAAATAGATCCTTTATTGATTATGTGTAAATCATTTGTGAACATGAGATCAGTTAATATGCAACAATCTTTTTCTTAAGATTGTTCAAAAAGCAGTAAAATCAATTTTTGTCTGCTTTCTTTGGTATATGGGATCTGAGTATAATACGAAGTGAGTCAATATATTGATCTTCATCGCGTGGACTTTAGAAAAGTGCCAGCAAACAGATAAGTTCGGTTTCTCTTAGTGGCTGATTAGAACAATAAATTGCTTGTATTAATATTCGTTTTAATTTTTCTTTTGTAAATAAAATTATATTAAAAGTAAATTGCTGAATTCACCCGTTCTCGTTACGCGGTTCATAACACTCTTCAACTTGTGTTTTTTGTTTCCAGATTTTGATGAGTTAAGGGAAAAACTACAACTCAAGCTCAAGACACTGGAACCTACACACGCTTCATTTTAAGAACTGTCCATGTGTAAAAAGAGTAAAAGTAGCTGAACTTTTGAAACTGAAATCACTAACAATTAATGCTTCGTTCTTTCTCTCACACAGCTTTCTTCAGGTAGTTTTCAGTCATTTCGCCTACGAAGTACTCTACTTTACTATCGCTTTTTGTTCACGTGTAATACAACTTTGCCCAACCTCCTTCCCAGGGTATTTTGCCTCCAAGACGAAAGGTCGGTAAAATGGCCCTGATATCAGCTGCTCACTTCTATAATTTGACTGGTCAGTTTAAAAACTTAATTTATTCACCTTGTGTGTAATATGTTTATGTAAATCTGGGTGCTACGTGATCTGCTGATTGGAAAATTTTACCGCCAACTTAGAGAAGTCCAATTAGTTGCTAGGCGACAAATGGCACATAGGTTTGGTTTTCCATGACATCGTTCTGGAGTTTTGTCGACAAAAATTGCTTTCCATCAACTTAACTTAGACAAATACCTGTTCAGAGGTTTCATGTATCACTTAGTATAAAAAATTATTGAAACGTAAAACGTTTAGTATTCACGCTGTTACAGTTGATGGTCTGATGTGGCGTACATCTACGAGCATTTGTATCTTTAAAATAATTGTAAGTTTGGTACAAAGTTTGTCTCACTGTAGAAGAAGCATGCATGATAAGCATGAGATATTTGTTCAATTGCGTAATTTTCGATTGTTAAGATGGTAATAATACTGTTGGAATATCGGCATATTTTCACGATTATCACATTTAAAACACATTATCTTCGGATTTCTTCGGTGAATCTTTCTGAAAATAGGTATGAGGTTGGATATTCCACTAAAGAATAAAACATCAAAATATCAAGGTAGGTTGTCGAGACAGATTATTTGTTATGGAGAATTTGTGGATTTTAAGTTTAAAAGAAATTCACCAAAGAAAATATCCAAAAATTCACATTTGTAGTTACGTGGACGGTGCTGTCGTTGTCAACGAGAGGGATGATCCGTACCGGAACCCACTAGTTTTGAGGGGCCTGGATTTCGATGTGCGTTCGTTAAAATCGACAACGTCTGTTCAGTTACATCACTGCTACAATCGTGCAATAAAAGGGTTCAAAATATCAGTAGTAATTAACTCGAATGAACGGATAACCAATCAGAGTTCTTATATTTATGGATTCTCCAGAGCCTTTTATCGCGCGCCACCAAGAAAGAGGCTCTGGGGACGAGAATGAATAACGATTCGACAAAATCGCTACCTACGCATGCGTGCCCAACCATGTTTAGTTACCAGTCTCCTATCAAAAATTACCCTAGGGAGCCATCTTAGTTAACATTTACGCTGACAAAACCAGATATCCATTTGAAAATATAATGCTCCTTGAGCCTTTTTCTCAGATAAAGTTTCTGATCCCTAGTCGGAAATTTATTTAACCGGGTTAAAATTCTTTCATGTAATCAGTCTCTTACACTCCCTTCGTTTCCCTAGTTACACGCTCTTGCAAATTCATCCTTAGTAAAAGTTCACTGATCACGTGTCAGTACACGAGAACAACAGAACTTTTAAAAAACTAAATATAGAAACTGTATTCATCATGCCCAGGGATGTTTACAAGGTTTGAATGTTTCTTTTGAATGGCAGACCGTAGAGTTTATCCACCAGGCCATCGTGCAGTTGTTGTGCAGTTGCTCCTGAAAGTTGCTGATTCTTCTAAGCCATACTTGAACAAAATGGGTAAAGTTATGCCCTCGTAGGAGGTTGCAATTGGTCAGAATCTTCGATAGATTTTACCAAATACAGATTGTATTTAATGCGATAATTTCCGCAGTACAATTCCCACGCAGCACAACCCCACGCATTTTTTCAAGCGATAAATAAGCCGGTGACACGAATGCTGAAGTAATAGTCTAACTTCTTGTAGGTCCAAGAAGATGGGTAATCGTTCTTCAAAACCCGAAGCCCCTAGCCGATCAACAGCCTTAGTTCGCCATGACGAGAAGCGCGCCAAGCAAGCGGTGGGCCATACCAAAAGCGATTTCGTCGATCCACGCAGTTTAGTAGACAAACTGCAACCGGGCGACATCATTCAAGCCAAAGGAACATGGATAGAACAGTGGTTTTACAGTCATTTTGCTGTGTACATCGGTAATGGTGACTTGGTTCACGTAGCTAAACGCGACGGAATAACCCGTGTGGTGAGAGAAAAAATGGTGGATTCATTTCAAGGAAGATTAGTAAGAAAGAACAACATTTTGGACAACTTCTCCCACTTTCACGCAAAACCGTGGCGTGAAATCGTAAGAAAGGCAAGGGCAATGGAAGGCGAATTTTGGAATTATAATCTCATCACAAACAACTGTGAGCATTTCGCATCGCTCTGCCGGTACGGTCGCAAGTCTAGTCTTCAATCCAGCGGAATTGGAGATATTATTGCTGGACACATTACTGTTGGTGAATTTGTGAATCACAGCATCCAGAGCCTCAAAGAGAAAGCAAGTACGTTGATAAGCTGGTTCAACAGAAAACTACTTGGTGCCATCGACAGTGTAAGATCATATCGTGCTCTGGAGTAAGTCAATTTGAGTTTCTGAAATAAAATGTAAATGTACATATAAATATATATGTAGCTATATATATATATATTTATCATATACTTGTGCCTTTATCAGGGCGATCACAGTGTGACATAAAAACTGTATGTCCCTGATATCGTTTTTTGTCCCGCTATATTTGTCGCTTTTTGATAAAGGCACAAGTATATAATAAACAGGTT
>JBAHVQ010000083.1:236674-277399 GCA_036872915.1 Nanipora kamurai
TGTTTACAGTTTCTCAGTATTTATGGTAATAGTTTTTTGACAGTTAATGCGTCTTATAAAATGGTTTTCGAATTGGTCGGGGATTTCACTCAGAGGTCGTCCCCAGTAGCTGGAGGTTTTGACATCATTTGGTTGGGGTCTAGATCAAATCCCTCACTATGTCCCGGGACCGGGGGGTGGGGGTTTCAATTGACTAGTGCATAAGACCGCTGACAAAGTATCGCAGGCGTTACTAACACGGTTGCATGTGAGAAGCAAAGATGAATCAACTAATGTGGGATATGATACTTTGTTTGTCCGTGTTATTGTGTGCTTTATCCACGGTAAATGGTTTCTTCGAAGGGTTATACTGTGGGAAAGATAACTGTTATGACGGTGAGTTAAATCTGCTGAAGATCGATTGATCCATTGGTGTGTTTAGAAAAAAATGACGCACGGGAATCCAAATGTTGAATTTGTGTAGGATTAAAAGATGACTCAGAGGAACTTGAACTTTACATGAATTTCGTGCGAGTAACATGCGTTGATCTCGCGCGGTGGAGGTTGTAAGAAGCGTTAGATGTACAATTGGCCAATACATTTACGCTTTTCCTGGTGGTCACTCGACATATTTCACGATCTCGCGTGGATGTTTCCCTGAGTACATGTTCCGAACAAAATGATCCACTTGCCTTGATTGACAATTTATTTGTGTATTTTTACAGTTCTTGGAGTCGCAAGGGATGCCTCAAGGGTAAGTTGGCAAGGAACGCTTTGAAATTGATTTTAAAAGCTTAAAATGGAAGCTTTTGTTCAAAATTTAAAGTTATTTCACCTTAAGTTATTTATTTGATATCTAATTTTTTTTAAACTCGTAAAGTTATATTGGCTTTCAAGATGCTTGATCCTGTATGATCGTGAAACTGTTCGTATGTTTCCATTAATCATGTAAACTTTCACTAAATCTATGAGCTGTAAACTGCTTTCCTAACTTGCCATAATATAATTCTACATAGTAGCTACAGTATATAAAGTAGTAACTGTCACCACAAGCGGTGAAGTAGTTGAGACTGCAAAATGCAGGCAATGACCTTGTATGATCAAGTAATAATTTTCCTGTCAATTACAAGTATTAGAAAAATTGTCACATAGAGTGTATGATTTACTTCTGATTTTTCAATTTACATCGTGATATATGGTAACAACAGTTAGTTTCTTTATTTTACATACAAATTTACTGTATATTTATCTCTTTCTTTGATTGTTTCGTGACAGTTTAGCCTTGCAAATTATCATATGAATTATCATCATAAATTCAATATTACCACATGGAAATAGCTACAATTATTTTTTGCCCAATGTTACCAAAACCGATGATCTGTGACACAGGGTGAGAAAAACATATCATGATTCACTTCCAAAACATCAACAAATCCATTTGTAGACTGGTGAAATGTAATTGGCTGGAGAACTGAAAACTGGCAAGTGAACCAATCATATTTCACTGATTTCATGGTGTCAATTTCAAAGCCATAGGAATGCAGATGGTTCATTAATATTTTGGACATCAATCATGTCATGTTTTCCCTCACCCTGTGCCACAGATCATTGGTTTTGGTAATATGAATGTGACATCCATTTGGTTGGGGTTAAGATGGAATCCAAATCCTGTATATACTGTATTCCTGAAAAAACCTAATTGTTTTAAGGCAACGTAATGTATTGAGAATACATTCTGGGTAGCTTGTCTTATGCACACAAAATGCTTAATATTGATTTCCCACAAATGCTTTTTTGGAATGACACTACATTCTATAGATTCTTAAAGATGAGTAACAACAAGAAGATCATGACTATGTTTAGACAAGTGTGCGGAAATATTGGGTCACAAATGGTAGTTTTGTAAGCTATGTCCAAACCTTTTTTAAAACAGAGTAGCTTTAAACCATCTCTGATTACACATGGCTGTGTTAGGAAATTGTTCACATACTAGAGAATACTAAATTATGACAAAATGTGTTCATATTTTATTTACTGTATTTGTCATGATGTTTCACCAAGCCACAGTCCTTGAAACCATAGAATATTATGAACAGATAGTATAAAGCAAAATCTGGAATTTGTGTGGGTTCTTAAAGGATGATCTTTCCTATTTAGGGTGAAATTACAAAAGCATATAGAAAATTAGCCAAGAAATACCACCCAGATGTTTACAAGGTAAGGAAAAGAATTTAACTAGAGTTCATGCTGGTTGATATTGCAGTAGCCAAGGCAGCTTAATTTTATGTTCCTGTTACAAGATCGTCTGTCTTGTTTCAAACTGCAAATATTACACTATTTGTTTAATTTATATCACAATAATTGTTTTATATCATAATATGTTTTTGATTGAACATTGTATATTCTTTACTGTATGCTGCTTTGAAAAACAATTTCTAAGCCCTAAATGGGAATCAAACCCACAACCATCTGATGACTGGTGACACACTCTAACCATTAAGCTACCAGGACTAAGATGGTGAGTTAGGGTGCAGGTTTCTCACATGTACTGCCTAAGTACCGGTAGAAGTCACAATATGATAATGGTTGAAATACTTAATGCTGAACACAAATTTGGTTCATATGGGAGCAACTAGTGAATGTTCATCAAGCTCAAACTCAACAAGCTTGATGAACGTTCACTAGTTTTCTGATATTTACCAAACTCCCACATAAATCAAATTGGTATTCAGCATTTAGTACTGTATGCTGCCTTGCATTTATTTAAGAGATAGAAACTGTTTTACTGTGTTTGCGTAGCCTAATACAAATACGAGTAAGAGTTTGGGAGAACTCGAAAGCAGAAAGAAATAAGTAAAATAAGCAGGAGAATAATGATCTTTGCAAATATTGTCAAACGACAAATTGTCTGTACTGTCAGGCTGGCATGTGATGGCATAATACATCATGGTGAATAATGGTGATGCCAGAATCATTATTTGTATGAGGCTGTGCAAACATGATAATTGACCAATCACAGCCTGCATAAGATGCCACTTATTTTATAATGCATGTTTGTGCACTATTGAAAAATATCAGTTAAAAGTATTCAATTATACTTTATGTATGTAATGTTTATGTTAAATTTATACAAATGACTATAATTACTGTATCAAATGTCTAGGTAAGAGATCTATCAATATGACACATGCATGATCTTTTTGATTATACACACCATTTACATAAATATGCTTAATCTCCAAAACCAATTTTTTTTGGTAATTTTCAGGGTGAGGATGCAGAGGAAAAATTTAGATTGATTGCCACTGCTGTTGAGGTAAAGCTAGTTGCTGGTACAAGGCTTTCACTAGAAGACTTCGAATAATTCACGCTATGAATCAGAGACATTGTGTTAACTAGGTCAAAATAATTCTGTTCAAAACCATGGGAACATAGAAAACTCTTTGGGTATTAGGTTGGCCCAAGAAAAGCCCAATAACTGCTGCTATTAAGACTGTTAGGGGACTGGCCTTTGAAGTAACGGCCTAAGCAGCAGTTATCGTCAAGTTTTATATTTTAAGCAGTGAGGTTCTTGCAAAAACCTGGGAGGTACTGTTTCTTGGATCTACTCTGTCAAGAAAACTAACTATGAGAAAAAAACCCCAGCTGTTTTGTCAACCTGTTTATAAAATGGTCTCAGGGATGACGTCAAGACATGCATTCAGACAGTTATGTTTCTACAGTCTAGATCTTATCTACTTTATGTATCTTGTCTTATGCACACAAAATACTCTGTCTATATTCCCACAAACACATGTTTTGAAATGATAATACATTCTATAGATTCTTAAAGATGAGGAACAAAGAAATGACTATGACTATATGTTGGACCATCCAGGTATAATACCAAAGATTATTTTAGTAAATGATTGTTAAATTCAATGAATTAATAAAGATGCCATAACATTCAAAAGCTGCTGAAGTACTAAAATTTGCATTTTATTATACAGTAGAATTAGTAAAGTAAAAGTCATAGGGAATGGTATAAAAAATTGAACTAAATTGAAAAGTATTCATCCCAAGTGATTGAATCATAGTAAAATAGGATAGCATATCCCATGCTGATAACTCTTCTCTCTTTTTAGTTTTTAAGAGTTAGTTGCTAATTTACTAAATATATTTTCCCTTTTAACAGAGGAGGCCTACTACAACTATTATCGATATTACCGAAGAAGAGTTTCTCCTCAAGTTGATGTTAGAATTGTAATTGCTGTGACAATTACCATTGTAAGCGTTCTGCAAGTAAGTACACTAATGCGGCATCCAACCTAATTTTAACTATACTGTTAACCAACTACATGAAATAACAAACACATTATTCAAATTGCTGACTCCACTGATATCAATTCTTTTACAATACAGACAGCGAACTATTACCCCTTAATATCTTAACAGGACAACATGGCATCCCACTGTCAGTTGGTGGCAGATACATGCATACCACTCTACCTCTGCACGATTCTGCATGACTGTGAATGAAATCCTCTAGCATCAGCCAAAGGCATAAATAAAATGAAAAATTCTATAGGGTTACAGGTACCTTGAAGCTGAAAGGGTTTAAGCCAGGATAACTTTAGACACCTGAGCTGTTGCATATCTTCAGCTTGATAAGATTGTCTGACATTGACCAGGATGGAATTTCAAAATGTGATATACCGTAAAAATTGAGTACAAGATGTACAGTACTATACATTACCGCACATCTTGTGTTTCAAGGCAGGGTGGAGCCTTTTGCATACCTGGTTCATTATCCACCAATTGTAGTTAATCCACACCTGGATTAAGGTTTCCGAGGTGTACCATTCTTGTAATGCAAGAAATAATTTGTACTTTTCATCTAGGGATTCATTCCCATCCAACAGTTTATGTAAACAACTACAGTTTCCCCAATGCCTCACCTTGTGCCATATGCTCTTCCGCTTTCAGTACCTTCATGGATGGCAACGTTACAATGAAGCAGTATCCTATGCATTAAGAGAACCAAAATACAGAAATAAGGTTTGATCACAGTGTTAATTTGTGCTTTGTATGTCATGCAGGTTAGCTAGATCTTGTGTAAATTTTAATCACTTTCTTGTAGCCAATATTCAGTAACATATGTGAATTTCAATAAAGATTAATCTACCATCATATGGAAAATGCTCACCACAATCTTACCTTTGCAATAAAAGTGGCCCATATGTACTAAATTCCTTGAGAAAATTTCCTGGGCCATGGTTTTTATTCCAGCCAAGGAATAAAGAAACAAGGATTTTACCATAGATTGCTTCTATTAAATTTACATTTAAAACTTCTGCTATGAGCCCTCCCAACAACTACTTAGCATCTATATTTTGGTCCTTTTCATAGACCCATGGTATTCGTCTCATTATTTAGGCTATTGGTATTGCTCTACAAGAAGGTCTCCTAAATGACACCAAAAAGAAAAAGAAACGACCAAAGGTAGTATTTTTGTGGATCTTATAATATTTAACTCATGTGAATGGCATAGAATGTGGTGAATGCTGTAAAATGTTCATGTTGGTTTCTTTTTATTTATTTATTATTTACATTAATTTATTGATTATTTATTGAGTCAATCTCCTAATCAAACAATTAATCTCCTAACTTTCTGTTGTTTATACAGTTACTGTAATTGTTATAGTCATAATGTGTAACTTGTAGGTTGTTATGCCTAGTAAAGTTGATCATCTATTGTATATGGTAATCGTTTTAGGAAGAAGTAAAAGAAGAAGAAGAGTCAATTCTTAGAGGAGTAGTTGAGCGAAATGTTGATATAAGGTTGGGATTTGACCAACTTCCATATTTATAAGAAACTCCTCTGAAAAGACAGTTTTCTATAGAAGAAATCTATCATTTACTTATATATTTATATATATATATGTATTATTATATTCATCCACACAATCCATACTGTATGTATGTATATATGTGTACATACATACCAGGATTCAAGCTGCTCTTGGAAAGTGGACTTCGAGGAGTATTCAAGGTGTTTTTAAGGGAGTAAAATTATTGACATTTTCAAGTAGTATTTAGAAAATTTTTCTAACAAGAATTAAATTGACCTGTGCTACAGTGCTGTAGTATTTATAATAAAATTAGATTAAAATTATAATAAATTAGGGATAATTTGGGTTATTAGTAATAAATTAAATAATCACATGATCATTGTGAATAATGCTATATAAGGAACAAAATCCCAATAAAAGGAGAGTTAGTTGTTTTACGTTGTTGGTGGTGTGACTATACTATAAGTGATACTTATGTAGCTCCCCACAAATTGATGTAACATTCCATTTTTATGTAGAAATATTACGCTATAAACAACTATCATGTCATTTTGTGATACAGTTCAAGTAGAATTCAAGGACTTTTACAAAAACTGTAAATTTGAAGGCTTTTCAAGCACCCTTGGCAGTCAAAATTTGATACAAGGAGCATTTAAGGATGTTATGAAAATGCGGTAGCTTGGTTGTTATATGATGTCTCACCATCTGAATCTATGTAGCTCAACGGTTAGAGCATCTCACATGCGATCAGAAGGTTACGGGTTCGATTCCTGTCAGGGGCTCGGAAAGTTTTTCTGAGTAGACTAGCTTGAGCATGCGTATAACAAACATCATAGTATTTAAGGAGTTGCACAAACCCTACATGTCCATAGTTCATAAATGAATACACACAATATCTAGTAAATAGAAAATATGTTCATCCTAATTTCTCTTCCTACCAAGAAAATTAAAGTAGCTTTTAGTTGTATATAATGCATATTGAATTGAAACGTTTTTGTGTGTATTTTTTATCTTTCAGGGGTGGATACAGTAAGCCGTCCCTTCTTCACGTTTTGTGGGTTCAAATTATTTTAAGGTAATCTTTTTTTCAGTAACATGAACATAATTAATGGTATTTTAAGATGCTTTATATAACGTAATGAATTACACAACTTGCAAGGAGGGTGATTCCAAAATTTACTGTAGATATTTTACGCTTCAGTTCCCCAGTATTAACACTTTAGAGTTCATACCTCGTTACTCAGTGAACCAATACCATTTTTCCCATTACAGCCCTTATTACCTTGTGCAGTATATACTATTCAGTGCTCGTTGGTTATGGAAGTTTACGATATGTGGAGAGGAATATGGTCTGGAAGAAAAAGAATATTTAACGAGAAGAAAGTTAAAGCTCACACAAACTCAGTGGGAGGTACAGTATTAGTTTTGTGGCGTTTTTGCTTGATTAGATTTTATACCATCCTTTCAAATCGCCACTCCTAAATCTCCATTTGTAAACAAGTTATAATTTGTAATCGTAAAAAACAGCAGAAAAGAACTGCATATAGAATAGTTACTTATTTTATCAAATCCGACAATCCTGTAATATCGAATCCAAACATGCAGGATGTTGTTGCGGTTCTTGAGAAAAGCTTGGAGAGACAGCGCTTTTAGCTTTTTGAAAAGCGAGAAACATCCATTTGGTTTTTGTTTTATAAATTAACGACAGACTAAAATCTGGATACTTTGTATTTAAAATTGCAGTCTTATACTGTTAGAGTCTTAGGAAAGCTTGCTGGTCAAAGTGTTGAATGCCATAAGCTCCAAACGGGACTCGAACCCGCAACCTTCTGAATGCCAACCAGATGCTCTAACCATTGTGGAAAGTTAAAAGGTTGGTAGCCTGGCGATACTAAATTTAGAATTGTGCTACATACATTCGGCAGTCTACTAGCCTACTGTACGCTGTTTTGTATACTCCCTACGCAGCACACTCCATTTTTACATCCTTCTCTAACCATTGAGCCATAAAATATAGTCAGTAACCTTGCTATGCAATCTGAGTTCTAGTGGCTCAATGGTTACAGCGTGTGGTTGCGGGTTTGAGTCCCGTCTGGAGCTCAGAATTTTCCTGAGCCTATTGCATTCAACAGTTTGACATATCCGCAAGATTTCCAAAATCTTTAAGATTAAAATCCGTTATAACAGATCAACCATCTGTTATCAACACACTGATGAAGTGAGCAATTCACCCAAAAATCATCAACTATATCCGAGATAAGCATAAGAAGATAAGCTCAAATAAAACCAAGCCACTTCAAGCCTCTTCGTTAGCCAACCTTATCATTCTTTTTTAATCTAAACGTGAAGTATTCAAATATTATGTTGCGTTTTAACATTCAGTCATTTATCCAGATTACTATTTGTTTTCAGGCTACCAGCGACTTTGAAAAAACGGAATTACTGGAGAGAGAATTGTGGATACCAGAAAACTTTATAGTAAGAATACTACAGTACTTGTTATTCGAATTCTGAAACACAGAAATTTAATGGAAACCATACACGTATTATTACTTTCAGGGCTATATTGCTTACAAAAAACGCATTCAAATTTAATTGGCGAAATATGTTTCATTCTTAGGAATACCAAACAGAGAAAGAGGAAGAAATGAAGGAAAAATTGGCACAGAATAGTAAATATAAATCATACAGGTAAGGAGTCATTTCAGAATAATCCCTGAATAATACTTAACGCGAAAGTTCAGTAACAGGCAGTTAAGATTCGCGTCGTTCGTGGCAGAGTGGTAGGCACTTGTCTCTCACCTCTTTGACTAGGATTCGATTCCGGCTCCGTGCAGTTTTCTGATTAGAGTTACCTTGATCACAGGTGAGAAGAGTGCTGTCCCCTCCCGTCCCCCTCCCCTCCCCTCCCCTCCCCTCACGTGAGCGGGAATTTTGTATTCGCGCTTTTAGGTTATGGGAAAGTTGGCCGAGCAGTTAAGCTATCCAGTCAACTGGGAACAGTGTTAGAAAGTGCGTTATCTTGTAATTTTACCGTTCAAATTCTCCTTTAAAGACCACCACGTATTCTGAGGGGTAATTCTACTTATAGGCCATTGCGCATGTGTTTCGCGCAGACCTCATCGCGCGCAGCTCAGAAGCCCTTAGGCATTGACCAGTGCTTAGTTCGAGACAAAACCCGAAAAAAGTTGTCGTGTTTCTTGATTTTAGAAACACAGATTTCTTAACCGGCTCCTTTGAACTCGTTAGATATTTTTATAAGACCTGAGTAAAGTTGTCCCACATTTTGTCCAACTAGCATGGCTGCATATAGCCTGGGCAAATATATTTCCCAGGTATCATCAGTAGGGTGATCCTTACCTGTTGTCTTTCGAGACACAGTGAGGACACGTGATGAATGGGGAGTAATGAGCCTTTGCTGACTTACATTCTCCGGGTTGGTAGGATATGCAACACCTGCCAAACTCCATTTCTGACTCCTACTGATGATCTATTCATAAATTGCTTATCAATTTAAAAGCAAGCAGGCAACTTTATCCCCTGTTCTGCTAAGTTTATCCCAGATAGTGTCTGATCACAAGGCCAGTTCCGATTCTCAACAGCGTGATAGCTTTGCACATGCGCACTGTAATTTATTTTAAATACAACCGCGAATTCATACAAAATTATCTCGTGAGATAACAGATTTTGAAGTCTTTAAACCTTAATCTAAGTATTAGAGCCCAGCTCAAAATTCTACGAATATGAACGAATCATACAAGAGAAAATAGCAGACATGTTAATTTTATAAAAGCTTTACTGACGTTTCGTTGCCAACGTGCAACATTTTCAAAGTGAAATTACATAAATTCGGTAAGGATATTAAACTGATATTTACAAGGTGTGAAACATAATTAGCCGATGAGAGGTAAGAAGGTAGAACGAGAGTAAGGTGAGAAAATTATTCATGTAGTCAGCATCCACTGGTTGATAATGCATTATCATAGCGAAAACTAACAGTACCTCATCATATCTTAGTCACAATTATTTTTATCATGCTCGGCCTAATCCAAGTATAAGTGGTTAATCGGTAGAATTTTCCGACCCTTACTTATTTAGGTTCGCCTTTTATACTGGAATTTCAGATCACAGCATGTTTTCTTTACTCGTTTAATTATTACAACTTTCGTCATCATCATTCTCATTACTATTATTACTATATCCAGACGGTACATGAAGAACCATGGACCAGGAAGAATTACATTTGAAGAGGACTGAATTCGAGATGAAGTTGTTCACCCGTTTGGAGGATCTTATTGAGTGAATAAAAAATGCTCAACCAAGGAGATACCATAACTTCATAATTTTATAAGATGGTAAATAAATGAATGGGAAAAGCTTGATGTCTCCAACGAACATATTAGTGTTTATAATGGCTATGGTTGATAGCACCTTTATGAAAATTCGACATGTCAGATTTCGCATGTGATCACATGCGAACCACATGAAAGACGCACGTAATACATGAAAAATTAAATCATATTGGATAATAAACCTTTAAATTGTGAAAAAACAACGAAAAACCCACAAATTTAACATTTTTTATTCGTTTTCATTATAAGCTTTGCTACGTCTTAACTACCATACATGAAGATAAATAATGGTATATACAGTAACACATACAAGATGTCGGCAGGGTTATCACAACAGTTTTTGGCTAATTACTGCGGTCCCTGATGTAACTGTTGTATCTTTACCTACGCGGTAAATCTGCTTTAGACTTTAAAGTACGCCTTTAAATTGCAAAACTACGACTCGTCAGTTAAACAATATACGTTATGTGTTTGAACCAGAGTAATACTATTTACATATTTGGCAGATGCCATAATTAAGTACACGTGTGACCCACGTGAGTGTAGCATGCTATGGAGTGCAGGATACAACAACAGTAACATAAACTAAACAATACACACACATACATATATACATTAAAATAAAAAAGTATTCACATAGAAGACATCCTCGTACTCAGACAACGATATAAAAATGGAATGCTGCGTAGGCAGTATAAAACAGCACAAAAAGTTAGAAGGTTGGTAGACTGCCGAATTTATGATAAAGAATTGTAACGTTTCGAGCTACGGGCCCTTCGTCAGACAGTGAAATGAGTTTCCAACTCGGGTTTCGCTCTCTGACGAAGGGCCACAGCTTGAAATGTTAAAATTCTTTATCATAAATTCAGCAGTCTACCAACCTCGTACTAAAACGTCCCCAGAGAAGGTACAGATAAATTCACATTTAACCTACACTGCTGAAGTCAACTGAAAAAGTTGACTTCGGGAATCCGGTCCGCCGCTCTACCTGTTGAGATACCGGATTCCCGAAGTTGCGAGTTCAAATCCCGCTCGAGTCAACTTTTTCAGTTGACTTCAGCAGTGTAGGTTAAATGTGAATTTATCGTTTCATATTACCCTGAGGATAATTCTGAAATAGAAGGTACAGAGCTGCGTGGTATTGTTGTGACAGCCAATGCCAGGGTAAGCCAGTACTGGAAAACCACAGAAGATATATTGATACATAATGACAGGACTGAATTTTGTTTTCATAGAATAAAGTTTAATTTTGTTTTCAGATAGGGCTCTTTACTGGAATGACCTTGTTAGTTATTATATGTTAAGATTGCGATCTACCCCGCTTTGTTTGTAAACGTTTATGGGAAAATTGTCGAATATCGATAAATTTATAAATTGCCGTTGTATACAGATAAAAAGGTTTGGATCAAAAATGAAAATAATTTGCAAAATCCGAGCGTTTTCAGCTAAAAAGTCATTCTACTGAGTGAGAAAAGTACCAATGTCTTCTTTTCTTCAAAAATTTCCAGGGTGACTTTTTATTATAATAATAGATGATTATTGAAGGTTACATGTATACAACCTGCAACCTCCAGATGATCAGTACTAGTGAGAAGAGACAACCAATGAGTTACAACGGCTCAGTGACCGACTGCTACGTATATAAAGAGTTCTAGAAGCGTATCCAAGAACATGTTTCGTTCTGTGAAGAAGGGTCTTCGCTCGAAACGTCAGAATTGTGCTACCTATATTCGGCAGTCTACCAGCCTTTTAACTTTCTGGGCTGCTTTCTTACTGCCTAAGCAGCATCATTTTAAAATCGTTCTCTTATTTCCTACATACAAATACAACTAGTAACGTTCAGACAACTAATGAGGCACTTTTGCCCATACGCTACAACGACTGAAATCAGGGTTCCTGCACCCTTCAACGCATGTGAAATTCAAAGACCTAGAACTGAACCAAAGTCTTTGAAATTGTCACGTATACATTTCGTTTTTGGCCAATAGCATACATGTCTCCAGGATTTTCAAGGACCATGAGAACCCTGAAATGTAAGTTCTTGGAAAACCAGTGATACACCTCGAACCTCAACAGCTCAGTTATCGAAGGATTTATTAACACGATGATTGGTCTGTTCGGTGAATTCCGCAACTTTTCTAGAGATTCAGTAATAATTTCGAAATTCGTTCTCTATTTCCTTGAGAACACGCAAGAAACACGAAGACGAGTCTGAAGATAAAATTGAGTAAATTCTGTAATTTTCTGGTATTGACGGTTATTTTCTAGCATTAAAACATACTATTTTTTTACAATTAAATTCTACTAAACTACAACCCTATTTACAAGTAAAATGAATTCTGTTCAAAATCCAGTAAGAAATAGTTCGAACAAAGGTATAAATAGCCTTGTCTTGTCCCACCTTGAATATCAAGCTACAAGATGAGATATTTCGTTTTTTGTTATAAAACTGCCGAAAACAGGGGGCGTTATGGGATACACGAGTGAATAAGATTGTTGTCAGGTGCACAAATGTGAAAAGGAATGAGGGTTAAAACGTTCAATACTCAAGGACAAGGTTTCCACAGATTTAAACATCATGAAACAACCTGATTGTACTCAAATTGTTGGATACAATGAGAAATTTACCATTTTCACAACGTCAATTTATAAGCATAAACGCAAAGTTTTACTGACCTCCGGTATCCCACAATACAAAGCACACGTGTTTTTCTTGAGATTCGCAATCCTTGTATTGCTGAGTTTCAACCGAGACACCACTTCCTGTCTACTGTGGAATTTATATTTGCACAAAAAGTTTTCACTTGAATACTTTCTGGTTGAAAGCGCATGACAGGTAATGTTTGTGTGTCATTTGAAAGCCGATAATGGTATTCATGCAACTCAAAAATTGCATCAAAATTCATGCAATGATACTCATCATGTGAGCTGATCGAAACCAAGCTATACTCAGATTACCGAGGGTCAGCTATGATTCTTATTATTGAAACTTTCTGATATTTTAACAAGAATGCTTAAGCTCATAAACTTTAACTCCGTGCCTTTTACAACGTAAAATGACTATGTTAGAAGTAAGAATATAAGATCTTGGGAGCGTTTGTTCAAAACCCGGACAGCTTATCTGGTGAATGTTTTATCCAAGCTTTGAAGGACCGACCCCTGAATGTTTACAGAAAGACAGATGTTAACTCATTCAACGCGGCATTCTTTTAAAAAGCATACCAACATTTCTGACGTGTTGCGTAATATGAACTCTAACACTTTCCAACGTAAATCTATTCCAAATTAGGTCACAAAAAGTGGGCGAAGTAAAACTCTGGTCAGCTTGGTGGCAACTTAGACGTGAATCAGACCACGTTTGTGTCTTTTTCCTGAAACATCAAGAATTTTGCGTAACTCTCTGCATCGATAAAACATAATCGTTTCGCGGTGTGAACAGCAAAATGTCAACGGCATATTAAAATTAGCCCATTTTCAAACCCTTTTAGAAGGATATGCGTTCTCCATGGCGTAAATTTTGACCCCGCACGAGCGTTTTCAAGATTTCACACCTAAGAGAGACTCTGCTGTTTTTGGAAAGGTGGCTCTTGTACGCAGCTCCGATGTAAACCAGCTTACCCCGATGTAGCCAGAGAAAATTTCACGATTAACCTGCTATGTGAAAGTCAACTCGAAAAATTCCATTTCGTATCTTTGGATTTCCGGACCGCTACACTACCTGTTGAGCTATAATGGGAACAGCAAGGTTCAGTAAAATCCAATTTAAGTGCGCGAGAGATTCTTGCGACAACTCTTCAGGGTCGTGGAGTTGACTTTAGCAACGCACTTTAATCGTGAAATTATCTCTTCATGTTACTCTGAGGATGATTCTGAAATACAATCGAGACACTGTGCCCCTGTCCCATAAGCGTCAAGTTGTCGCGAGAATATCTCGTGAACTTAAATTGGATTATACGAACAGGCTGTTCCCAGTTGACTCGATTGCTCAACTAGTAAAGCAATGGTTCAAATACCCGAAGTTTGATTTCGCGTCCCGCTAGAGTCACCCAATTTCTCGAGTTGATTTTTGCTGTGGTGATTAATTACGAAATTTTCTCTTCTAATTACAGAAACCACCGAGTGGTTTGATTAAATACAGAACAACGGAAACTCCGAATAGTGAAAACATATTCATTGAAATTCTACGTTTCCACTAGGTTTTAGTCATCTTCAGGAATGAGAAGTAAAACCAAAGTCGACACGTAAAATTTCAATAAATATCTTTTCACTGCTCGGTGTTTCCGTTGTTTTGTATTTTCTCTTCTAGTTATCTTGAGGATGATTCTGAAATAATGATGTAGCGAGGCATTGTTGGAAAGCAAGCACTTCTCATTCAAGTCTTACCTGGTAAGAAACTCAGCTAAGAAGGCCAGGTTGAGAAGACGGTCTAACTATCAATTCGTACGGGTACTTTTAAAACAAAACGGCTTTTAACAGCTGTTTTAAAGCAGCATGTCGCTGGAACAAAAACTCGTTAAAAATCGTTCACAAATGACATGCCACGCACATCAATTTTCTGTACAACGTTTGTTGCGTTATAAAACGTCGACGCAAATACTCATGTGTTGCCTCACGTTTAATCAACACGTGGCAATCAGAGGTCGACTCGAATAAACGAGGGATCTCTAATAGCAGGGTTCCAGAAGTTGTTATTCTGTATAAACATGTTTTAACAATCTGCACACCACGACCCTCAATTGGCGTCTCTCCATTTGATGATTCCATTGATGTCCGAAATCATGCGAAAGGCCAAACGCACTCCAATCAGTTGCAATATTACCAGACAGCCACAAGCAATACCAGCGTACATCAGATGAGCCACAATCCAATTCTCGAGCGCTTTCAAACACCCAACCGTATAAATCTTCTCTTCACGATCTGAGGGTATAAGCTTCAAAACTCCCCCGCCACACATGCGATTTATCTTGTCCTTTTTGCAACAAGAATGAGGTACGGAACATGCGCTAACAATGGCTTCGTTTGTGCAATTATAATACGGGTTTCTTTTCCAATCGTTGCAACTGATTGATCCGCAGCAGCCCACTTCAGTCTGGACATAATCCACCACAAACTGTAGGTCCGGGTCGTCGTGATATTCCATGATCATTTGTTGGAAGATCTCGTCAACTTTACGGCGTACCCTTCCCCTGTAAGCGTACACGGCAACCCCTAGAGATATCTCAAGGATTAAAATGATAATGATGCTGATGTAGAACGAACGGAGAAGGCATTTATTTTCGCGAAGCGCGCCAAGAGCGCCACAGAACGAGATCACGAACGTAACTATGCCGACGGTGAGAAGAACGGCGGCTGGGTCTAAAAAGAGATTGTCAAACTGTCCGTTAAGTTTATCTTTCTCTTTCAAAGCGATGAAACCGATAACACCAAGTAGAATGCCACACATCAGAAAAAACACGTTCTTAAAGAACATGGTGTATTTCACACATCTAGAGGTGCGAAGATTCACCTCCTTAGTGGTCGAACAAGATTGTGGAGAAACTTGGAACCGCCGAACGCGGGTATCAGGACGAACCATCGTTTACACTTCAGTTGACGGTGACAACTTGACACGTAGAGATGAAGGTTTCTCACAGTCTTATGGTTTTTGTGGGTTTTCTTCAACGAACTGCGGAGATGCGTTTCAAACTAGATGTACAGCAGTACTGATTCTTTCTAAAGCGAACCCGTGTCCGTAAATGTATATTTAAACGAGCGGTATCTGGCGTTCTCGAATGTGTCAACCTTGCTCTTCGAAAAGTAAAATAGGTTTCCTCGTACTTTAAGCCTCAAACCGTTTTATCCCAAGTTTAGTTAGGGTTTCAGTCGCATCCCAAGTAAATCCACCTGTTTAGGCCGCCTGCAATGTCATCTCCTTCCAATCGTTCGGCTCTCAAGCGGACTCTATTGACAACGAAACGAAGGCCACAAGCTCCAAGTCTATGTCCTTTCGCTGCTAAGCAGACAACAAGCGAAACAGACGGTTCTGGTAAGTCTTAGTAATTTGATCATTTCACGGAAAATGATTAATTTTAAATATTTGCATGAAGCCGTGAGGTTGAAAACATGAAAATTTAATTATATTATGTATAAAACTGGAGCGACAGACAAGCAAGCCTGGACCTATAAGCGCAACACACATTCTTTATTGAGTTTCACAAAATGCTAGGCTCAGTTTCGTGGCACATATGTTCATTTTATCTCACAGAGATCTCATACACTTTTAAAATTAAACATTTGTTTGAAGTCTCGTTTTTCATGTTTATGTTTGATACCGTTGCGCGGCAACGCCATCTGTCCCCAGCCCTCTGGAACAAAATTGCTGTAAAGCGGAAATTTTCCGGACCAAAACACGGCCTCATGGAAGCACGAAGAGGCGGTGTACTTGCTCAATTCAGAACTTCAAAGGAAAAGGCAAACGAGATGAAGAGAGAAACTGCCATTGTTGAAGATTACCACTTGGAGTAGTTCAGGAGATTATCTTTAAAATCTATGATCTTTATTGGAATTTAATGATTGTTTACACGGGCCACTTTTCGGCGATCTTTATCCTCCTGAGACATGCGTTCGAATAGAGTAATTTACGATTTTACCAAACCATTGGTGCAAAGCTGATATAGTCCAGCGGTTTTGCGAGTCATTCTATCAATCGCATACATCAGGATGACAAAAATCGCCCTTGTAAACAGCCCTCAAGAGGGTTACGTGCATGGGATCGGGCAAGTTTGAATAAACCAAGAAAAGATGAAAAAACATGGCGTGGGTGGAACCGCAACAAAATGAAGCTGGGCCATTAAAAAATATCCTCACATATGAAGATTGTAAAACAACAAGCACACGGTGATCATACGTAGTCGCGCCAGCCACGCGACTATTTGAAATACACTTACTAAATGCTGAACACTGATCTGGTTCATGCGGGAGCTTGGTAAATAGCAAACGACCAACGAACGTTGGTCAAGCTCGTTTCCTCAGAAAAACGATTTCTGAGCCCTAAAGGGGAATCGAACCCGCAACCTTTTGATGAACGGTGAGAAAACGAACTTGACAAACGTTTTCTTGTTTTCTTAGTTCGTTTTCTCAACGGTCATCAGGTTGCGGGTTCGATTCCCGTCTAGGGCTCACAAATCGTTTTTCTGAGGAAGCGAGCTAGACGAACGTTTGTTGATCGTTTGAACACACTTGTCGACATTTGAGAAGCGACAAGTTACACGGGTAACCTCCACGGCAACCAGACCGAGAAAACCTGTTGTTGCTAAGGCAGTAATAATTTCTGAACTAGAGAACGTTTAGCGGAAGAATAGGCGAATGAAAAGATGAAAGCAATGATGGGTTCGTGAGATCAATATTCAATAAGCAAACCACGGCGATCTCTGATAATTTAGTCGAGACGAAGAATTCTTTTCTCTCAACTTCTGAATGAGCGCTTAAATATTTCATCAATTATCGAGAGTAGGCAGACTTCCTCTGAGGAAACGAAAGCGGAAAGAATGTGCACTACCATGCGAAGTTCAAAATGTTGCACGATCGATATTTTGTGAATGCTTTCTTTTGTTTTCTCATGAATTATTAATGAATTTGAGATACTCTGATCCAAACATGGAAGTTGATCAATCAGAGCTTGCGTACAATATACGTCAACAAACCCCTCGGTGTCTGGATATTCTGATAAAACACTCCTTCTCGTGTATAATATCTGCACAAGCGAGGCATGTTGATTCGCTCGCAAAAACATCATACGCTTTAGAGTTAATCAAGATAAAAACGGTTAAACTCCGGAAGCACGAGTTGGTTTCTCTACTGAATCACCACTGAAAAATCCTGCAAATAGTGATGAACTGTCATGAACTCTAGATAAGGTCGCGTTCGTATGGAAAGAAGTAGTCCCTGCCTATCACAGAAAGAAGTCATTCCGGGTTAATCATGAGGAAATCATCCCTTGTTGTTTGGAAGAAGTTATCTCTGATTAAATGGGATGAAGTTGTCCCTAGTTGTATGGGAAGAAATTATCCCTAGTTATATGAGAAGTTGTTCCCAGTTGAACGGGGATTACGTAAGAAGAAGTTGTCGCTGCACGTGCGAAAATTAAAGGTCTTATAAAATCTTTAGAATATCTAAGATAGGACTAGGCGGCGCTAGACATTTTTGGCAACTTGCAGCCTTTACTGTCTTTAAAAGGCCTTGTATGTCCTTTACACTTGAGAAGTCTAATCATGGTATAATTACACATTTAGGGAAAAAAGTCTTCAAACGTCTTGAAAATTCTTGGACACATCAATCCTCGGATTAGAGATTACATTGCAACAGTTTTATCTCATTTAAAAAGTTCTTCCCGGATGGCTCATACCGAGCAAAAAATCAGACAATCTTCTGTCTAGCTTTGTGTACATCATCACTACTATCATTATCATCATTATAATAATGATTATCATCATCATAATCATCCACGTGGTCAACATCATCACTGTCCTCCTCCTCATCATCATTGTCATCATCCTCCTCTTCATCATCACCATAATGAATATCATCATCATCACTATCATCAATATCATCATCACCATTATCAATATTATCATCATCACCATCATCATTATTATCATCATCAATACCTTCATCATCATTATCATCATCATCACCATCATCATCATTATCATCATCACCATCATTATCATCACCATCATCAATATCATAATCATTATCATCATCATCCATGTGGACAACATCATCACTGTCCTCCTCCTCATTGTCATCATCCTCCTCTTCATCATCACCATAATGAATATCATCATCATCACTATCATCAATATCATCATCACCATTATCAATATTATCATCATCACCATCATCATTATTATCATAATCAATACCTTCATCATCATCACCATCATCATCACCATCATCATCATCACCCTCATCAATATCATAATCATTATCATCATCATCCATGTGGACAACATCATCACTGTCCTCCTCCTCCTCATCATCATCTTCCTCTTCATCATCACCATAATGAATATCATCATCATCACTATCATCAATATCATCATCACCATTATCAATATTATCATCATCACCATCATCATTATTATCATAATCAATACCTTCATCATCATCACCATCATCATCACCATCATCATCATCACCCTCATCAATATCATAATCATTATCATCATCATCCATGTGGTCAACATCATCACTGTCCTCCTCCTCATCGTCATCATCCTCCTCCTCTTCATCATTACCATAATGAATATCATCATCATCACCATCATCAATATCATCATCATCCTCCTCTTCATCATCCTTCTCTTCATCATCCTCCTCCTCATCATCCTCCTCCTCACCATCACCATAACCAATATCATTATCATCATCACCATCATCAATATCATCATCACCATCATCAATATCATCATCACCATTATCAATATCATCATCAATACCATCATCATTATCATCATCATTGCCATCATTATCATCACCATCATCCTTATCATCATCAATATCATCATCATCATTATAATCATCATGATTATAATCATCCATGTGGTCAACATCATCACTGTCCTCCTCCTCCTCATCATCCTCTTCCTCCTCTTTATCATTACCATAATGAATAACATCATCATCACAATCATCAATATCATCATCATTATAATTATCATTATCATCATCATTATAATTATCATTATCATCATTGTCATTATCATCATCATTATCATCATTATTATTATCATCATCATTATCATTACTATCATCATCATCAGAATCATCATTGTCATCATCATTATCAGCATTATCATTATCATCATTGTCATTACCATAATTGTCATCATCATTATGATCGTCATAATCATTATTATAATGATGATAATCAGCATCATTATTATTATCATTATTACAATTGTCCAGGTTATAATTGTCATAATCATCATTATTATCAATAGCATCATCATTTATTGCCATTATCTCAGTTATGGCCATCAAAAATATCCTAGCAATCTTAAGTGTCATCATCATCATCACTGGATTAGAAATATGCTGCAGTTTTGTGAAAATTATCTCAGCTATTATTTTCAGAATTCTTATGAAAATTGCTGTAAAGCCAAGTGTGTTGCATTGTTCAAATAAAAATTACTACAATCCCTATTATTCCTATTAATACTTTCTATTAATCTTTAATACAGTATACTGTTATATTTTTTCTGAACACTTTACCTAGTATTAGGGCAAGCGATTTAAAGCTGACCTATAAAAAGATGGGTAGCTATAGCCCTATCATTACCATTATTGTCATCATCATCACTATCATTGTTATTGTTATTTTTATTATAAATATTACTATGATTAGCAACATCATTGCTATTACCATCATTAGTGTTGTCATTGTTGTTGTCATTGTTATTGTCAGTTATTATTATCAAGGTTTTGCATACAAACAGGTAGGTTAAACTGAGGGGGTTTTAGCACATTTCTGTGTTAGATGGTCCAACAAATTAATGCTTCAGAGTTAATGAACCATGTCTTAACTCCATGCAATAAGAAATACAAGTTTTCATCAGCAAACCCCATCTCTGCATACCCAAAAAAGTGACATCACAAAGGCTGCACAACAGATATGGGTATCCCTGCTATTTTAGGTAAGCAGAAATTGCTTGTCATTTGACTTACCAAGATTCCTTAGATTATATAAAACAAAGTATACTGTTCTCTCATACAAAAGACCTTGACAGCTTGCATATAAATTAACCTTGACAACTGACAATAGTATTCAGTAGTTATGTTACAATAATTATATTGTTAGTGCAGTGATACAAATAGATAAAAATTACCTGGCCCTGCACAGCCTTAATATGTATACCCTGCTCCCTTCCTAAACTTTTAATGCAATTACATAAGGATGGAGGAGGGTAATTTCAAGTGGAGGAGCATAAAGATCTACAAGGTACCTCCTTGTATCCCCCAACCCACTAGTACCCCTGAGAACTGATGTAGGGTACCCACTAATACCCCACCCCCTTTTCCCATCACTGTGGCAATTGGCCTTTAACATAACCAGTGGAATACTGGTGATGAGTCACAGCACAAGTGTTTTTGGGATCAGTTGAACGGACAGATTTCGTGCTTGATGAAGTAAACACAGTAAAGCTGTTCCTCCAAACGATCCCAAGAACACTAGCGCTACTACCTCATTCCCAGTTTTCCACTCGTTTTGTTAATGCCAAATTGCAACTACAAATATATCCTACAGGACCCACACAGTGGCATAGAAATTCTGTATATTTAACTTATGTACCGACTTGTTGCTTCAGTTCTGGAGAGGGCATGCTAGATCGTATCCTTTTTTACCAGTGGATAAAGTAATATTTTTATTGCAGAACAAATAACTATAACACTGTGATTCTCGTTTGAAGTCATGAAAACCTAAGGCAAAGTTAGCTCCCTGAGGCTTCAAGTTTCTTCAGCAAAGCTACAGTTCAGTTGTTTTAAAATTGGTTAGCGGTAATTAAATCCTAGTCCTCGGCCTATTTCATTAAGTCTCCCATACTTGACTAGTTGAGCTCGAACGATATGAAAGAAGAATCTTCCACATACATTTCAATCTTTCTTCACAAAAAACAATTTATATAAAACCTCACCTCGATTCCTCTTTGTCCTTGGCGAACTGGGAAGAAATTTTGAACCCCTGGCAGACATTATCGTCAATACAAATCCAGTGTTTTGACATCTCCAACGTTTTAATTGTACCAGAGTTACATTCTGTTAATCATCATGCGAGGACTTGTAAGAAACTCCGGTAACTATGTAGATATTTGTACTTTCGCGCCTAAATGTCAGAGATTTAGTTTGCAGTGCCCGCACTCCTAGTGGCCTGCCACAGTTGACCAAATTTGTATCGCCTTTTTCATGAAAAATGTATTCCTTTTTCTTGTTGACCCTGATTTACGCAATATATGTTACGCGAGCTCCAGCCAAAATTTCAGTAGCTTAAATAAAGTAATACATAGAATAGCATTTCCGTTCTTTGTAGAATGACCAGTGCACCGAATATATTACGACAATAAATCCACGTATTCCTGTGTTTCTAAGTAAGCTACAGGGAAACAAGTTAGGTAATCCACTCGTAGTTTTTGCGCTATATCAGAGAAGTTCCCTGGTTCTGAATTTTATAGACTTCGTGTTCACTGTAACTGAATGATATGCGATGCGTTGCTCACAATTTAAAGACATTTTAATTTTCAACATAGTAGAATTTAAAAACAGAGCATTCTCACAGCAAACTAGGATGCAAAAACCGAACAGACAACTTGTTGACCGACGAGGAAGCAGTAATAGACTGCAAAACCACTAATCTTGTCGAAGCACATTTTCTTCTTTCAAGACTCCGTGTTCTTGCTCCAATACATTTTTCCCCTTTTCTAGGAAAAAAACTAATCTTAATATAAGAAATAATCTTGACAAGATATTTATGTTCCAGGCGGAACAAGACAATTCCTTTTATTTCCTAGCAAAATTTCTTTATAACTATTTTTTAAATAAGTCTTATGGAATATAAGCCACCATGTAAAACAGACACAGTCAGGCCTAATGTGTTGAAGCAATGTGAAGACAAATGTTACATGGTTTCTGCATGTTACAAATGGTAGATACTCATACAAATTAACATCTCTTCACAATATTTTCATCCCACGTGACATAAAAGATTGAAGCAACTACTAGTTCTTCATAGAAGAAATAAATTAATCTTTAACAAAGAATAAATTTCGCATAATATATGCTAAACTTGTAAAAATAATATCCTTCATTCTGAAGACAGAAATTTTAAAGATCGGGCTATGTCGTGCAGTAGTAGTGACACGACGATTAACCGTCTCGCCATGGCCGCCATAACAACCCGGTGGAGTTACCTGGGGAAGTTGGGGACTGGGAACTATCAGTCCGACAAGTTTTTTGAGAGTCAGGTTGCATGTCACCTAAACGTGATGACGAGAGAGCCGGAATGAGTTGAGGTTGTTGAATCGAGACCAACGGAGCCTGAAGTGAGCTGGCGTACGTGCTACCAGTGGGAACTAGAACAGCAGCGAGTTGTCCATTGGTTAAGGTGGCTGGCACAAGTTGCAGTTGTGATGACTCGAAGTAGTTAGGTCCACCGTCAGAAGAGTGAAATACCAACGAGGAGGGATCTTTTAGGGGTGAAGAGGTAGTTTTTGGTGATTTAGGGACCGGTGTTGGTGTTGGAAAGAGCGGAGACCCAGCAGTTGGTGAGCATGGCGTAAGCGGATGTTGACTGCCAAGCACAGCATGGCAGGTGTTGGACAAGTGTGTGAGGAGCCTGGTACGAACTTGAACTTCGATGTCTTGCGCATTAATGAGGTAGCGACTTATCTCGGCCGCACTTTGATTGAAACCCGCTCTGTAGTGAGCCAAAGCTATCGGATCATTGGTACAGGAGGCTGAGAAAATAAAAAGAGCCAACTATCAGTTAATACAGTCAAGAAAAATTGGAAATTTTTTCTTGTGATTTTTTTGACAACGGTTCAAACACAACGTGGAGGATTCTAAAAATTTATTTTGAAACGCCAATAGTTTAAAATAAAAAGAAATTAACCACTTTAAATTTAACAGTTCTCCTAACATCAAGCTTTCAAAACTCAGATAATGAACTCAGAGTACTATTTTTACGTCCAACACTCTACCAGTTGAACTACAAGACCATCCTACATGCAACCTTTTTCGATACTCCAGTCCAGTATTATACCAAATGATCTACAAGACTATCCAACCCACAACCTTAGCTACTCCAGTTCAACACCTTACCGACTGAACTACAAGACCATCCAGACCACATGCTTTGACACTCTTGTCCAAAAGTTTATCTACTAAGCTCTCCAAAGCTAACAGACTCACAACTTAATTTTTGCAGTCCGACACTCCACATTGTCAGCTACAAGGCCAGACCTTTCACTTTATAATCAATGGTTTCCCACTCTAGAGCAACCAGTACGTTTAAATTCGGCTGCAAAACCTAAGTTTCTGAAAATACTTCAGAGTGCTTCGCGTCTCACGTAAACTCTTCTCTCGGGTTGGTTATGACACATAAAGATTCAGCAATTACAAAATAAGGAAAAACAATGGCATAACATGAACAAGTCGTGTAGATAGGAGAGATCTGTCTGAAAACGCTGATGATAATTCACTAATGGAATGGCAAAAAGAACCCAAAAGATGTAACTTGCACTATCAGATTGTCCAAATTATCAGAACATTCAAATGAGGAGTGATACAAAAGCAATCATTCAGGGGTGAAATGTATAGTAATTCCAGATCAATTATATTTCACCTATAGGTGATGTGCAACCAATCCCTCGAGATTCAAAGGACAAAGATATTTTCGCCTTGTTGGATGTAATTATAATTGCAGATAAAGAAAACCTTTGTTAAGTTCATCCAACATGGCAGCCATGACGTAACGTGCACACCAGCTATAGTGAACGTAGGTTCAGTATTGAAAGATGGCTAATGTTTCGTCATCCATACCTCCAGATAGAGTAATTCTCCAATTTGGTAAATGTTCAGTCACTGAGGTGTCGTTTCTGCGTTATTCAATAAGATGTAGTCGCCAATGATAAGGATTCTTTTGGTTTTACGGATCTAAATTTGAGTCACTTTCGTTTTAGATCTTTTGAAATTAATAGATGGTAAAAGGTTGCGAAAGGACCACTTGTTCTAACGGAAAGTGTATAGTTAAAGTAATTAATGTCGTCATGTCCGCATACAAAGATATTCCATTTTAGATAGAAACTAAGTTCCCAATTATTGCATCGCCTCAAGCGGAGAAGCCATGTGGCCGCGGAATTTGTTATGATAATAGTCACAGAATTTATAAACTACACAGCAACGGAAACGCGTTACTCCTATTACTGAAGTGTTTCCTGTTTAAACTATACTTGGCCAGCACAAAACAGCTAAGAAACCACCTCATTGACTTGACTCTTTACCTGGCGTGGATTCACTTGATATGAAGGGGACTTTAAATTAACCGTCGGAACTCATCCTTTCTTTGTCTTTAATTTGGTTGGTTGAATAAATGTTGCACGAAAGTGATGGCAGGTTTTTTGGTGGTTTAATCTATCTATACACTTTTAACATGTAGACCAGTGAACTTCAGCGGTGTGGAAAAGCTTGTGGATTGTAATTCTCTTAGTCCAAAGTAAAATAGTGAAATGATTTCATTCCAAGAGTAGAGTTGTTTGACCACGTTTATAAGGCCATATTTCTACTTATCGTAATATCGCTTTGGTATGGCCATGGCATGCCACTAGCAATCATTAGTAGAGAACAGTCTAACATGAAAATGTATAAAGTAACCGCAGTAATCCTTCCAGTGTAAAGTAATGTACCTAAGACTTAAAATACAATTCGATTCCTATCCTTTCCGCTCGATAGGAGTACCGAGTTAGCCGATCTTGTTTCCGTGCCCATTTGCACAACATAAACTCTGCTGTCTGAGCTCAACTGCTGCATGTTTGTTTTTCTGTTTGCAATTTCTATTCACGTTTTGTTTAAGTTAAGTTTCTAATTTAACCACTGCTGCGACCTTTGGAAAAAGTCTTAAAACCTTCGAAGAACATAAGCTCTCTTTGACATGTCAGCGAAGCTACGACAGCGTGGAGTTGATTTTTGGGGTCTAATATTTCCGTTTTTTCTTTGCATTTGACGTCATATATTGATTTGTTTGGAGAAGCTGTTGTAGTGGTCCAAGTACCGGGCCATGACTTTCTCAAGTTGATAGAATTCTCCTCCAAGGGAATAGTCAAGTGGAATCCAATTTATGAAAAGGAGGCTTAAATCTGTTTCGTTATAATCGAAAGGAAACCATGAGAGTAGAATTAAGTCCATGTTGGCTTGATACTAGAAGAGATTTAGTTGAGCAGAAGAAACGTTCTAGCCCACTATAAAAATTTTCTGTAGACTGGTACATAATTTGTTTGACGTCATCTTTTCTTTTGTTCTGAGGAAGATTAATACATAACTTATCAACATTCTTAAGGTATTCATGCACTTTTTGACATGGTTTCACCATTTTTCCATGTTTGTCGGGCAATTTAAAGACTTCTCATTGAACTACAGCAACGAGGATTCATAGTGTTTAAGCGAATGTCATCGTTTTAACACCTCGGTCACGGTAGATAACCTTTGCTCATTACATAACGTATGATGACCATGACTATCCTGAGGCTTCTCAAAATGTAGAAACGGTCCATAATGGTCCATAATGTGGAAATGGTCCATATTTTACTTTCAGACGCTCTCTTCTGAAAGTTCTGCTATTATTTTAGGTGTGGCTATCGCCACGCGATTTTACTCTACAAAGGGAGGCCTCCACATCATAGGAAAGAGCCGAGAAGTAATTTTCCCCATATTTATATGCACATATTTATCTTAAGAGAAAGACAACTGTTAGTCTTTCAAAATATGATCATCAAATTTAGTAGGTCTCACTCAAAAATACAGAAAAATTTTTGTTAATTACCCACGGGAGTATCTTCTGATTTTATTAAAACTCCAGTCATTCCACCTTATGATTCAAAAGTCTTGGATTGACGAAGTTGGCACCTTCCTAATGGTGACGATGCTCCCCTCCCTCAAGCGTTCATCAGAAATACTCTAGTTCGACGGTGAGTTAAAATGCCGTTGAATGAGAACTGTAGCAAGTGTTCTTTGTATTTCAAATAAAGTTGTTCTGTTGAGACAAAATGTTCTGTCAAACTGCCTTGTCGTTTTCAAAAGTTCTTGTTTCGAGAGAACAGGTGGATGGAATATCTACCGGTCAATATATTGTTAGGACATTTTAATAGGTTCTGTCTTAATTGAATAGAAAACTGTGTACAGAATATCATGTTGGCTTGACAGTGGGTTGGAGGGCACTCCAATGCTAATGCTCACCGTTTTGTTTCAAGAGCTTTGTTGTTTGCTATTCCAAGTTTTGTTCATTTGGCTCACTCCCTAATTTTATTTTACCTCATCGAACCCTTGGTGCCCTGGTACTTTTTTGTAATCTCAGTTACGGATTCTATTCCCTTTATGTTCTTTAAGATGTTATGACGTCTTATACATGTAAATTAGCAAGGGCGAAAGCTGCGCATCTCAGTAAAAACGGAATCATATAGGCGCATTAATCATTGCTAGACGATTCTTTTCCAATGAAAGCTCAGAGCAGGAGCATAATTCGCAGCCACGCTTCGATGATCGCTAAAAGTGTCTTGCCACAGTTTCTTCCGCAGGACATTTTACAAGTAAAGAAAGAGGAATTCTGATGTTGAGATTACACAATGCCATCATATTTTCAGGGTGACTTTCATTTTCAATACCAGCAGACGTCAAATTAGTAAGCAACACCCCTTCTCTACTTCAACTTGATGTTTTTAGGCTTTTTAACCACAGCATATCAGTCAACTTTAACTTGGGGAATTACGCCCTAACAGCCAAGGGCGATATCCCCAATTTAATTGGTTTTCTCGCACAAGAGGCCATCTTGCTCATCTGTAACCCTTTGGAGCGCCGTTGGATTTTTGTTTGGCTTAATTAGCTCTATGTGTCCTCATATAATAAACCAGGAATGCTAGTTATTTTGCAAATTAGCAGCTTCTTGGGTAAATCACTCCACCACACAATACAACCTTTCAAAAAACCATCATTAGTTTGCACAGGTGTATGCGTTTCGATGCTGTCTGACACGAGTGAAATACCCTTCCACTAGGATCCTCAGTTAATAACAGTTGTCTAGCGTTTCTACAAGGGTTCAAACGGGAGGACTTTGTTTAAGAATACGACAGGGTGAGTGCGAAGGCATGTGAACAATTGAGCACCCTTGTTGCGATCTCTTTTATATACAAATATTCGTTATCACTCACCTTCATTTTCAACACACAAACACTAACACTCCAACAAAACAATCCCCTTTGATTCGTTTGAATCACGAAATACAGACTTGCTTCGTCCGTTTTGAGACAAAATGTGATTTAAATCGACACCTAAGTGGAATATCTGCTACAGAGATTACAGATAGCCTCGTTTAGCTGTTAATGCGAGGGCAACCCAGCCAAGGTTAAATTATATGTATATTGAAAATATAATACACAATGTATATTTATTTATATCTCGGCCGTATCATTGTTATACATCCACAAAGGATGGAATACGTCTGAACAGGAATTCGTAGTCTATAGCCTGTGTTTAACATGGTTTTTCAAAGTTCGAGCCGAGTTCTCAACGATGTGTCACATAGCACTGGGAAAAATAAGCTGAAAGAAACTGCCGAACAATTCTCTTTTTATGGAGTTGTTTTGGAAGGTCATGAGACAAAATGACCGATATTTGAAACAGGGTTTAATACAGGAACAAAACTGGGGGTAATTACACCTAGCGTATAAACTCCAACCAAACAAATCCAATTATGTGAGTCACCCTAGATCACTCTCTTTCGGTTTGTCCGACTACGCGTTTTGAGTTCGATACCTTGGATATCTCTTACCTTTCTCCTGCTGACTTCGCATCGCTTTTAAATGCTGCACGGTCATCTCCAGAATATCGGCTTTCTCTAGCTTGGAGCAACAGGAACTCTGTGGTGGAAGAAAAAACTAGCTAGGTTTACAAAACACACGTGCGATGAGTTAGGATGAAACGTCTTCAAGTCAGTCCGGACAAGAAGGCGTGTAGTCTGCTGGATGGGTCTTAAATCGCTAGAACGCGCGTTGGCGTCTTCTAGAGCGTACATGCAAAGTAGGGATTTAAACCCACACAAAATGAGCTTGTTATTTACATAAGTTTATCACTCAGAGAACCCAGGAAGAATTAGATGACGTCCATTAATCTATAGACCACAAAAAATGAAAGCAGCAATGAAACTGGATGTCTTTTTTAGCAAAATGATGAGTCAGAGGCTCGTATACGAGTAGAAAAAGATCTGTGGGGTAGCTTAATAACCTTTGATATAAGTGGAGGACGCTCTAAGCGTGCCCATACTTAAGCAAAGTCGGAAGTCACTACCAGAAGTTCCCATTTAGAAGAAACATACGAGCAAAAACACAAGCTATTCGTACCTCAAGACGAAGACAGAAAAAGGTTAAAAGTATGTTCCGATTTTATGTTAAGAAAAGCATTTGATGACTAATTCACTTACATCTTTTTTTCTTGATTCGAGGAGTAAATTCTTCAGCTCATTCAAACTATTGTTGATTCGCTCACGCCTTCGTTTCTCCATTATTGGTTTCGACGACTAAAACCGAAAAGAAAGAAAACGATATATGTTACTGCCGATTCTTGCTGAGGCCAGCACCGAGCAAAACGAAGGCTGGAAAAGATGACAGTCGCTGTCCTTTCAAAATGCGTCATTAATACTTGTTCACAAATAACCCGAACGCAAACAGAAAAACCTAGGTCGTATGAAGAACATCCTTTTTATTCCAAAAAGTTCGGCACATTTTCCGAGCTAGCGTTTCCAGTCACCGTTTTTACTTCGTATCTTGCAGTTTACCTTGCGTTTCTCGGACATTTTCGAGCGGCTTTCCTGTCCACCTTTCTCTACACCCATTCCCAATGGTGGTTTGGCGAGATTGAAGACAGATTGTCGAAAATCTGACGTTTCTTTGTTGTAAGACTAGTTTGATCTAAGACCTCTCGTCACGGGAGTGACTTCTTAAAAAGCCCTGTCTCAGTTACCGTGGGAAAACGCGCGCACTCGCGCCGGGCATTTGGGCACGAGTCTGTAGACCAATGATATCCGCGCACGAAAGCACGCGTCGGCTCATTGTCTTCGCGTGCCAGGAACCATATTGGCTGCTCACAATGCTCTTCTCCCTACAGTGCTTGACCTGAGCAAATATAAAGAAGGTTCGAAACAGGCAGTTTCTTATTGGCTGATTTATTCCAGGCCCAGACTAAAAGGTCGGCACCTCACAACATGCTGGGAGGCAAACTTCGAGGAGTTTAAACACTTGATCTTGGTTCTAGGTCCGGACTAACCATATGGACCGTGGTCCAGATAAACCATTAACTCTAACCCAAGATCCCAAGCCTTACCATTGGTATGGAATCTTTTAAAATCATGCCAGGTGGTTTAATTTAGGGTTACAAGTATTTAACAAACCGAAAACGCAAGAAAGCGGAACATGAATGACATTCGTTTACAGAACATCCGAAGTGTTTTGAACGCCAGAATAAATTATGATCTGATAAAGGTCATAACAATCCTTTGTATATCTAAACACACAAAGAGTGTGCATAATGGCGCAGCGAAACCGAAGAATCAGAAAAGTAGACGAATTCTTTTGTTCCACCCAAAGGATGCAACATTGACATAAAAACCCAGTGATAGTGTCACCAGACGCTCTTTTAATGCACACGAACTGGAATACTTTGGATATTTCTAGTTAGACGCTGATTAATAGCCCAGAACGAGAGCTTCGGAAAACAATAACAAGTCGAATGTTCCCACGGTATCTACTAAAAGGATTTCAAATATGACAAATATATTGACATCGAATTCGTAACCACAGCAAACCATAAACTTACTAGTGACATCCATGCATGAACCCTGTCTTACAATAAATTCGAACCAACTAGCCATGAATGTGGTTGCAAAGGTATCAGAATGTTGGAGAAAGGGTACAAGAATCGAAAGAAACCGGTGAATTAACTGAGAGATTGGGAAGAGTTCACTGCGATAAATTTTTCCGATGGTTAGAAGATAAGCTGAAGTATCGCAGTTGTGAACAATAAAATTTGTGATAATGAACAATCGAGAGCAGTGGTTATTTCCATGCAGGTGTAATGCTAAAGAGAAATGAAAGAGAAAGTAGGTCATTAACTAGGGCATACCAATCAAATGGAAGTTGTATTTCAGCAATTCTGTCAACTTCGGGACAGTGTAAACGTAATTATTCCTACTACTAACTGAAATCTGAAGAATAGAGAAACAAACTTCGAAAAGTAGCATCTCGCAAAATCAAAATTTGAGTTTAAGGAAACAAGGAAAAACTTATTCGTCTTGTTTCTAAAAAACACTAGGAACTGACTTCATTCTTTCTAAGCCAAATGAAAGGTTAGGTATGTATTATAATCGCTCACCAAAGACTTGATTGAAACTTCATAAATTTAGAGTATCACAAAATTAATCAGAAACTGCGCCAGCAAGATCAATCGAATATTGTGCAAGCATGTACGTGTGTTAATCGGCAGCTAACAATAAGTCAACTGTATCTTTTGATTATAAGTGCAAAGAATCGCAGCTGCTCGATGAAGCTTACACCGTGAGTACTTTAAGTCAACCGTCCTCGATGTGGAGAAAATTAAAGTTGGAAAGTTGGGAAAAGGGTCAGAAACAAATTTGACAGCCCAAATGTTGCCTTATTTAAGTGCTTTCGCAATCATCAGACGACTCTGATGAAACGCGGTGTAACGACGAGCTGTAAATATTAGATAATCTCAAATAAATTATTACTACAAAGCTCTGCAACTTTGCATTGAGCACTCTGCTAACCGGGAAATTATCAGCATGCTTGTTTATATATATATACATATATATATATATACATATATGTGTGTGTGTTTTTATATATACATATATATACATGTGTGTGTGTGTGTATGTGTGTAACGACAAGCTGCAAATATTAGATAACCAACAATAAATCATTCCCATCTCTATCTAACAATCTTCATCCTCATCTCTACCCCCACCTCCATTTTCGCCTACACTTTCATCCTTATCTCCATATACCCATCTGCATAACCATCTCCATCAACATTACCATCCCCGTCAACATTACCATCCCCACCCACATCTCCATCTCCACTTCCATCTGAATGCCCATCTCCACTTCCATCCCCACCTTCAATACCATCCTCATTCCCACCCCTTTCTCCATCTCCACTCCACCGCCACCTCAAACCCCACCTCCAATACCCCCTCTATTTCCATCTACATTTCCATCTCAATCCCTATTTCTATCCCGATCTCTATCCCGAACTCCATCTTCTTTTATTTGTCCATCTGTCCACTACCATCAGTCCCACCTCCATCTCAATCTCTTCTTTAATTCCCGACCCTTTCTCCGTGTTACTTTTCACCTCCACCTTAATGTATATTTCCATTTTCACCTCAACCTTCATAAAACAAATTGAATAAACCATATCCCTAACACACCTCATCATCACCATACGCCCATACCCATCTCCACTCCATCTCCACCTTCATTTTAACCTTCATCTCCATCTTAATCTCTTTAGGCCTACTTTCCCCTAGGGGAAACTTTCCGCGAGCTCTGCTATTTCCTTTTTTCTTACTGGCTCTTGGAAACCTAAGAATTCCTGAGGACCAATGAGCAACACGGAAAAGGCAGTACGCAGGGAAAATTCTGCCAAGTAGAAATTAGGTTTCATGTACTATGAGGTTCACGACATCTCTGCTTGAATATCGACCTCCACCAATAGTTCTATCAGTACCTTATCTCAATCTCCACTTCTCACTTTTCATCTCCTCCCAAACCCCCACTGTGAAATTATGACTTGCGCTTTCATTTTCACTTAAAATTCCTTTTGTAGCAAAGTCTTTTAACTCCAAACCCGATCGAATTCTACATCTACCCGCAGAATACCTCAACCAAACAATTTAGCCTTACAACGAACACAATATTAGACGGGCAGCAAACGTTCATCAAGCTCATAATCTCAGAAAAATTATTTCTGAGACCTAGACGAGAATTGAACCTGTAACCTTCTGATGACCGTTGAGACGCTCTAACCATTAAGCTACCGAGACTCAGTTGGTGAGTTAAGTTGCAGGTTCGTCATATATGCCGCCTAAGCGGAATAAAACACATATAAACGCTATATTAACCGCAATGTTTGTACAAGAAAGTCTAAACTCGAATTTTTTACAAAGCTACACACGAACCACCACTGTAAAATTACGACTTTTACTTTCATTTTCACTTCAAACTCCTTTTCCACCAGCAGTCTCAGTTCAACTCCAAACCCCATCGAATTCTATGTCTACTTGCAGGATACCTCAACCAAACAACTTGGTTTCACAACAAACTCCACAATAACCGCAGTTTTTGTACTAGAAAGTCTAAACTCAAATTCTTTACATAGCTACACATGAACGCAATTACCATTTTTAAATTATTATTCACAAATAAGGCACTTGACAGCACCTTAGCAGTACGTTACCTAACGCTAGTGCTTTTAGCTCGCGGTAGAACGAAAAATCACTCACCATCTCAGTTGTGACTAGATCGTTCGAGTGTCTTCCTAGTGGTCAAGTTTTATGCATACAAGTACTGCTCTTTATCTATCTAAATTGCTGAAATATAATCATTGCAATATCTAACGGGGGATAGTATAGCTTTGATTTCATGCATCAAGAATTTGGAGAATAAACATCGACTTCAGTAACATACTAATACACTTTACTTTTGTATGCAATAAACCATAAATTTATATCGCTTAATGGATGATATTGACGTTGGTATTTCGTCTCAAAGTAGCCGAAAAAAAGGAGGTACTAAAAGAAGGCTTTTTCTTTTCCCTATTGCTAAATTTCGCACAGTTTTAAAGCTATCGAGACGCGAGAAGTCGCAGATGATTAATGACCTATTCTAATACAATCGACTCCCTTGGCGAGGCATTGTTATAAGCAAGAACAAGTCGAAACATGTCCATTTTATGTATGTGTCGGCGTTTTCCTGTTTTGGCGTTGTCAATTAGGAGGACAATAGGTTTAAGAACAGTTTAGATCAACAGGAATGTATTGTTTGGCAAAGAACTCGTGGTAATTCGTGCCAAGCATGACAGACAGATGGCTTTTAGTCAAGCAGTGTCCTCATAGCAATCACACAGAAGGGAATTTGAATGTTGGGTAATGCCCTTAAACGGCAACGTTAGGAATAATGGGAAGTACGTGTACTTTATTTGCTAGCAGCAGTTTGATTGTCGTAAAATAAGTTGAAAACTCCATATTTGATAACTACGTCATAAATCAAGATCACTTTTACCATCAGAATTGTTTCCTTTAATTGTCGAGACAAGATTTTAACGGTATGGAGCAAACATTGCAATGGCTTTACCCAAGATATTGCACCGTTGCACAACACCGTTGCACCACACCGTTATAATATTGTATGCTTTTCGTTGCCGTTTAATTTTATTACAACTTTCACTGTTTCAACCGGTTCAAGACCAATTTAATGAAAACCAAGAAACCCTTCAACATTTCACTCAGATGAAGAGCCTTGGTTCGACCCGCCAGTATTTCTACTCTAAGTTTTGCCAGCTCCCTAATCCTTTTGGTATTGAATTGTCATTAAAAGCTGCATTAGCTCGAAACGTCAGAATTTTTCTACATAAATTCGACAATCTATCAACCTTATAACTTTCTACACTGTTTTATATACTGCCTACGCAGCATCCTGTATTGTCTATATGTTTTCTATATTACACTGCTTTGCATAATGTTATGTGAAGATTACTTAGAGCTTGGCATTTGCGATGTCTTGATGGAAATGCTCGGCACTAGTATTTATTTTGGGCGGATATCTGCCGGAAATTTATCTTTTAAAGAATTAGTGGTACGGCGTGTAAGTTTTTTTTTTATGTTGATGCAAAACCAACAAAAACAAACCAAGTTAGTCCACGTGATCCGGCACGTGAATTATACAATTAATGGTTGGCAAATTATCGTCATAGTTGACCTTCAACCAAAGAATCTCATTAACTACTATTTCATGTGAAACCAAGTTGGCATTAATTGCAAACACTGACCTCTATATAACTGGACTGCGGATGAACCTCTGAAAAACGTCCTTAAATTCCGCCTTCTTGGTAGGTCATAAGCCCTCCTTAGCCAATCACATGTTAGATATGTAAGATGTGTTTCTTGAGATGGAAAAGGGGCATGGGACCAAACTCCAGAGAAAAGCGAGTTTAGTGAGTTGACAACGTTTTAAGCTAAGAACGTTCGTCAGTAAACCGAAAATTTTACTAATTTCGGACATCTTTTACAAGTTTCCCATCGGAAGATAGTTCTGAATGTTTTTATGTAGTATTACTTGTCGGAACTCGTCAGATGACTCACCCAGATGGCGCTGGTCAATTGAGGACACTTTTGGCAATACCAAAATATCAGAGCCCCGCAGTCCGGTTATATAGAGATCATTGATGGCAAACCATCAATAGAAGCGTTCACTTTGGTTGGGTATGGTCGCTGAGCACATGTTTTAGCAGGCTCAGGCCATAACCTACAAAATGCGGGCCGGGAAAATTACTGCTAATTTTGATGTTGGTAGATAATTGTAAAACTTGAACTAAAAAAGCCCAACGGATGTGAAACCTGGTAAATACTTTAATTATAGGATATAGCCTATATACTTAATCAGTATCGAATGTGGCTTTTACCTGTAACAGAAGACATTGATCTTAAATGACCGTTAAATTTGAGGTAGAAATTGCTTAATATCTACATTTGGATGAATAAATTATATTCTAGCTGATGTAACTGAGTTTTAAAATGATAATGACCAGGATGGAGATGATAATGATAACGATAATAATGAAGATGATGATAATGATGATAATAATACTAAATGCTCTTACTAATCTGGTTCATGTGGGAGCGTGCTATGTATCAGACAATTAACAAACGTTCGTCAAGCTCGTTTCCTCAGAAAAACGATTTCTGAGCCCTGGACCAGAAACAAACTCGCAACCTTTTGATGACCGGTGAGACTTTCGCTTAGACAGTACAATATGACGAACCTGAACCCTAGCTCACCATCTGAGTCGTGGTAGCTCAATGGTTAGAGTGTCTCACCGGTCATCAGAAGGTTGCGAGTTCGATTCCCGTCTAGGGCTCAGAGATCATTTTTCTGAGGAAACGAGCTTGACGAACGTTCGTAGAATTCAGCATTTAGTAAGTGTACATGTATTTCAAATTGTCGCATGGCTGGCGCGTCTACGCGTGGTCACAGTCTTCATATGCGAGAACGTTCGTTGGTCGTCTGATGATAATAATGATAATGACGATAATAATGATGATCATGATGGTGATGATAATGCTAATTATGGTAATGATTATGGTAGTGATAATGATGATAATAAATAATGATGTTTATGACAAAAATAATTATAATGATGACGATTATGGTCATAATATTGAGGATGACAATAATGATGATGACGATGATGATGGCAATGATGATAATAATGATAATTAACGATGATGTTTATGATGATAATGATGACGATGATAATAATGATTATGATGGTGATGATGATAATCATGATTATGATAATGACGATAATGACAATTATGTTTATAACGATATTAATGATAATGATAATAATGATGATAATAATGACAATGATAACGACGACGATAATAATAATTATAATAATAAATGGAGTCAAAAAGTGGTTTATGGCACACGTAATATGTCACATGAAGTTTAGCAAAAGTTTTTGAACCGTTTTATTAATTTCCACGGACTTTAATGAGTTAAACTATAAATAGTAATCATAATAAAACAGATAAGTGCCGGGATGAAACAAATCTTGGTTAGCTGTAGAAAGTGATAGGAGAGGTTATATCCATTGTTATAGGCAGTCTGGGAACAGTGCCTAAGAGATTATATGGCCATCCAAGAGAAACTGGGGCTAATGCCGAGATTGGACTTCTTCAGAATTAGTCCGTATTGTAAAGAGCAGCTTAAATATCAAGGGAAATCCTGGAAGTCCACAGCTGCTTATTGTCGTGTGATAGTTTCGTTGTAATCAGCTTAGTTTCCGACGAATCATTGAGATTTGTTGAACGTAGCAGGGATAACAATAATCATAACAATAATGACATTAATTATAATAACAATGATGATCAAAATAATAATAATCATAAATAATAATAATCATAAATAATAATAATAGTGACAATAACAATACTAAGTAATCATAAATAAACATTACATAAAGTTTTCATGAAGTTTGCGACATACGTTATCGTGAAAATGATATGGTCGTTGAAACTTTAGCGCCTTATTATCGTTTCGTAGGGATTGTTAACCCTCTTTAAATTTGCTTCCCGTTGTCTCCGCTTCTCCCAAATTGAAAGGTCGCACGTGGTATCTTCCAACTAAGCGCGCCTTTGTCCCAGTGTGTTTACTTTGAGATTGTCAAGCTGCCACGCGTCTAAATCTACCCAAGTTCTTCCCTCATATAATTCATATTACGGCTGGCAGACTTTTCTTTGATGTTCTTGTCATTTGTGTACAAAGTTCATTAAGTTGTCCGCAGGGGTCAAAGCGTGGTCCAGATCCTCTTGTTATGCACTGAATAGAGGTTTATAGAAGGCCGGCTTTCTTTAATTAAAATCTGTTGGTTTTTCCAACGCCAAGAATACGTTTGGTCTAAAATTAATGGACATTAAGGACAAGGATTGTCTGGTTTTGGTACACGCTATGTACTTGTTATTTACAGAATATAGGTTTATAAAAGGTCGGCTTTCTTTAATTAAAATCTGTTGGTTTTTCCATTGCCAGCACAACGATACTTGTCGTTTGTAGAAGAGGATACGATTAATTTAAAATTAGCTGACATTAAGGATTGGATTGTCTAGCTTTAGTCCAGTCAGGACAATTAAAGAACGTTCAGCGTAAATTAACGCGTCAATCAAAATATATCGACTGTTCTAGCTTAGACTTTTGATGTATCCTTTTCACTACTAGTATCATGAAAAAAGAGTTCAATGATTAGTCTTTATGGCCGTAAATCAATACAATAATTAAACAAAGCCCTTTCGCTGTATTAATTAGGTCAAGTTAACGAATGTAGTTCAAGATTTTAAACCACAAAACAAACTCAACATCTGCACCATTCAAACTTGCAACTCCATCGTGTTGCTGGTACGGACAATTCTCTATGTCCACAAATCCGTTTTAAGATTTATACCAATGTCACAAAGAACTTAATTTAAAAGTAGTGGAATTCAAAAATTTTATTCGGAACATATTTTAATTATTTCAGTGCTACTCACAACTTTACACCGAAACAAGGCAGCCACAACTAATATCTATGCAAAACAAACATACACACGAGACATGTGACCGAAATATGCATAAATCATTTTGCAGTTACAATACCTTCACCTTTCTCAGGTAAAAAACACTTTTAAAAATGGACTCTTTATACAAATGTTGTATAAAATGTTGTGTTGTTTTAAAAAATGGAGTCTTTATACAATGTATCCCAGTTGATCAGATTATACCTGATTACGAAAAGAATTCATAATTCTTCGTTTTAAAACCTGCCAGTCAAATAAATGGCAGAGTTTAGGTAAGCTCTAGCTACAGTTCCTATGCAAAATCAAAATTAACCTTCATGGTTATTGCTAAATGTACAGACGATGTGCCATAACTCCGCCTTTAGAAAAAGTAATTTTTATACTTCGATAAACGCCGCATTATGGCGTTTTTATAGGTCCCAAATCTATTTTTATACAACTGTACATGAATTTAATTATATCAACAAAAGTACGGGAAAAACTGATGTTTCGTGACTGGAATTTAAATGTCAAATCGCCAAAAGGAAAAATAAGCTAATTAATGCTATCTAGTAAAATAGCTCAGACTCTTCAAAGCGAATATTGACACTAAATATAAGCTGAAGTTATGTAAAGATCGTATCTGTATAATCATGGACGATATATGTGTATATAACATACAGATGGAAATAGCTCGGATACTCAAACACAAATTGATTAAATTGATTGGATACTCTTTTACCAGGTAGCAAATTGACAACCTATACTTAACTTCGCATGTTATTGTCATTTTGATAAATCAGTTCCTCAAAAACCACACAAATTGGTGAGTAATTTGCCAGTTAGAAACAAATTGGTACCGATTAATGAATTTAAAAACTTATCCTTTTAATTCTTGAAGCTTAAAAGCAGTTCCTCGTACTCCCAGAGGGGCATACTCTTCTTTATTGTGTACGAATGCTTCACAAAAACCATACATATTTTTCCTTTAGCAAAGAATTGCCAAAGGATTATTCTGCCAGTCTTTCATACATAATATTTACAGGCGGCAAACTTGAAAGTAACGCCCATTCAAAGCCAATGTTTTTACGATCAACTGTAGGAGGTATCATCTTTATAAAGTCTTTACTGTTATGCTGTGGTTTTTGTCGGCAAACATCTAAATTAAAACTCTTTGTTTGTGGGTTTACAGAAGAGTTTGGTTTATTTGAACTGTAAGGCAAAAACCCACATTTCAAACCGAAAGCATGAATTGATTGTGGGACATCCAACAAGAATTTGCAACATTTAGATCATATTTTCCGCAGATTATCACCATATCCAATTCTGTTACAAATACGTTCAAGGTCGTGTAGAAGCACCTATCGTATCAATTGTTATAAACACTATAACTAGAAATATGACGCCTTGTGCCTTGTTAAATTTGAACTGTTTTTCCTTAAGAAGATGCACCATGCAGCTGCCATTAAACTGATATCACAACTTTTACAAAAGCTCGTCACTTTTCAGAAGTTCATTAAATTCAAATTGACTTTGCAGGTAAAGTGCAGCTATATACTGGATCGCTTGTATCGATTTAAGTAAAAAGGCTCTTATACAGTAAATACGTAGTTTTTTATCTCATTTAACTTTACACTTTGATATCATTTCCTGTATCTAAATTACAGTGTCGCAAACTTTACCTTTGTTCTGCTCGCCATTTAGTACAAGTCGCAGTCCTCAACACCAAAAGCTGAACTCACTACAAAAACAGGTTGCACACGGTAGATGGTCCACGCGTAAAGACTTTTCACTTGAAAGTACGTTGCCACGCTATCACTTTCTTGAAGTGAGACAGTAGTTTTCCGACAAAAACCAGTGCTATGAGTCTCAAACAAGCCTGATAACTGAACGATCGGTTTTTCAAACTCAGCCTAACAGTCATAAAGGTCACTGAATACTTGAAGATGAAAACAAAGGACAATGGACGTAAGACATAAGCTACATAATGAAAAACCAAATCTTAGCCGGAAACTTTGAATTCATTGATACCACCTGAGGGAATCTGGAGCCCTTCCGACACTAAAGTCCGAAATCCGAATGTTTAGCACTAAATTTTCATCTGAAAGGTAATTTTTGTAAACAAATTTTGCAATGATGATTCATTATTTGCATTTTTTATGGACTAAGGCTACAATTATTGTTCGTTAGAACATGAGACACTTGCAACTGAGGGTTGGGGACAATGGAAAGATAGCGCATCAATCATCAGCTTTGATTGTACGTCAGAAAGGTTGGTTTGTATTTTGTGCTCGTTTTAAGTGAGGAGGGAAGGTAAATAAAGTAGCTTGAAGTAAAAATTGAGATAGTTTGACACGATCTGCATTGATAAAAAATTTGAAAAAGTGAGAGATAGAGAGTGAGAGAGTAGCAGTGAGAGTTAGAGTGAGCGTCTGAG
>JBAHVQ010000083.1:286814-299457 GCA_036872915.1 Nanipora kamurai
GAACAAAGTTTCAAACAGTTTCACAAAAGACATAGAATGTTACAACTGATTAAAGATATGAAACTGAGTTTTCATTGTGCTGCTAGTCCCAGGCCTTTTGCTGGCGGTCAGATCATCTGGCTCATTAAACAAATGTTTTTGATTTTGAAGGTTACATTGATTCTGGACTGGAATCGATCTTGAAAACCTTATTTCACAAAATGAGAGGCAAAGGGTCGCTGTTTCTTCTTGTTACCGGTTTCCTGCTGTACTTTTTTGACGTGGGCTCAGATATTTACGTTGCTGTAACACATTACCAAAATGGGGAGTTATGGTGGTTTGGTATCACGATCGCGTTGGTCATAGTTCCCTCTATCGTAGTAAACGTGGCTGCATTAGTCAGCATTATAATAATTTCAAACATTGGAATAATTGAGGTACTGATTTGTGTGTTCCAGTTGTCCGTGATTCAACGCTATTGGGAGGAATTGAAACAGTGGAAGAGAACGAACTGGGAGAACCAGCCTTGTCAAAAAAAATATTCAACCTGCTCTTGTCAATATTGTCAATCTTACTTGAATGAGAAGGAGAAAAGCGCCGAGTACGCCGTTTATTTGGCACAGATACGCTACATCGAGGCTTTTGCTGAGTCAGCACCGCAATGGTGCTTGCAAAATTACATCATGCTTCGTCAGTGGTCGTTTCCATGGATCACCATAGCATCAACAGTATTCTCTCTTTTATCTTTGGCCTGGAGCGTCACGTCATTTGAAAAGAGTGACAAGATCAAGGACAACCCAGAAAGAACTATACCCAAGAGGTCACTTTTTATGTTCCTACTTTGGCAACTCAGTATTTTAATTTCTAGGTTGTCAGCCATTGTCATCTTTGCCTACGTTTTTAGAAGTTACGCGTTCGTTGTCATCGGCATTCACTGGACAGCGGTAATTATCCTAATGTTGATAAATCATTATCGAGGTGACCATCGTGATAGTTGCATTATAATAGGCTTCATTTTTGTTAGGTCTTATCCTTTGTTGTTTCATACGACCACCGTTTCTTCTGAACTGATGTTCAAAAATTTTACAACGAAAATTCGCAAAATTTTTTCTGGTATCTTCTGTGTTGTATTATTCTTGGAAAACACCGTCATGGTATCATTATCAGTCTGTTACAATCCACCAAATACTGCGCACATTAATATTCTAGCAAAAATTGCGCTACCATTAGTGTTGGGTGGATTCATAATGGGAATATTATTCCAAGGACTTTATTACGGCTGGTGTCACCCAAGTAAAATGACAAGAGAACAAGGAGAAACTCCTCTACACAGCAGTAACGAACTCAGTACTGATATTTAACCCTTTCCTGGCCGAGGACTTTCCCCTTGACGAGTAAAATCGTCTGGCGTAGCCAGAGTAAAATACTGAAGTCTCCATAGGTCACTAAGGACTTATGCTGCCAGGAAGGAGTTAAGGGAAGACTTAAAAAGATGGATAATGATATTAAACTTTTAATGGCAACGGTGCTCCAAGGTGATTGTTGAAAACCTTGTTTGTAGTTAAAGCTGGAACGAGATTTTGCCTATGTGGACGAGGGGCGAAAAGAGGCTGCATAAATCAGTGAACATGTCGACGTCGGGTCTGTCGATGATGGAGTTAAGTTCTGTTTGTTACATATTAGGTTGTGAATCTATGATGAAAACAGACTCAGAGTGATTCTATAATATATCTGGAGTGGACTTCAGATCTAAAAGATGGTCAACAACTGAATACTGCCGTATTTCGGACACAACGTTAGCTAAGGCCTTTTGCAGATAATCGCGGTTTTGATAGTCTTGACACGAATACAAAGAAATTAGAATTACTAAACGGTCGTGACAAAAACGTCACTAGGAATTACCATTTGGCTGTGTAAATGACGGTGGTAGGTCTCAATCGTCTCGATACTTGAGCACGTTGTCGCTTTTCAACTCCAGTCTTGACTTGCCATTAAAACCAAGGAATTTAATATTGTAACTAGTTACGTTCTTGAAGTTACTGATTAACTGTAACTCGCTACTTTTAGTATTTGTTTATTGACAAGTAGTTACATTTCACGTAATCGGTAGGTTAACTGTAACTAGTTACATCAAAAAGTATTAAAGCACTTGAAAAAATACACTGTTTGTTTGATCATTTGGGTGTTTTTAATTCAGAATTTTCAGCTGTTACAAATTTATGGATTTGAATAGTTTTTTTGAGTAGTTTTTCACAGGTTTATCACGTTTGAGTATAAAACTCTTGACAAGATGCACACGTGTTTTACATGACGTTTCATGTGTTTCTGCTTGACAGCATGTGCACGTACATCATAGGCGTCAGAGGATATTTAACTGAGAGGGGGTTAGGCCTTCAAGAGGGATCTTGTTCATTTCCGGTATTTCCTACATTCTGAGAACTACTATGGCGACAAAAAGGTCCTAAAGCAGGTCCCTCTCCTTACCCTAGTGGTCTGTAGGATCCTTTCTTTAACCAAGTAGTCCATAGGATTAACAGTCTGTAGAACCTTTTCTTCCTGTAAGTAGTCCGTAGAATCCTTCTTCAACGAAGTTATCTCAGCATGTCGGAAATGGATACATGCACATTAGATACGACAATCTTTTAACCTTATAAGCCATTTCTCACCAGTCACCGTAAATTAATCAAAGATGTTAGACCCTCCATTTGCACACATGCAGGAGCTTGATACTCCATCCTCTTGTCTCACTCTTACGATGTTTATGCAAGGCCATCGCGCGATGTTGTCGCCAGATACAAATGACGATTAAAAAAAACTAAATGAAAGATATCGATGACCACGGCATCTAAACTCAATTTTAAATGTTCAGCTAAAAACCTTCATCGACACCTTGCAAGTAGCAGCACAGGCTCCCGCTTTCACGAACACCTCTGTCAAACATTTGCAAATTTGTCTCAAGCTTTGAGTTCTTTTCTTTCGAGAAGGCTGAGGTTGAGCCAGACCCAAATATTCGTTATTACTTTTAAAAGTAAGGTATGACAAATATTCTATAAAAATTACGATGGTTAAACTCAGAATACTTTAAAATGCTATCGAATGAAGTCGTGTACGGATTACTAACCTTATATTTTCAGTGGTTAACTTGTGTTAGTGATTATTACATTCAGCTGTTGGCTCTTACAAAACACAACGTTTCGCGCGCTTTTTGAGCTAAACGTTCTTGAGCCCGCACATGCACATGACGTTTGGCAGCGGTGGTGCTAGTTAGCGGCAAAATACCGGGGCCAATTTTTTCAAGGATTAGTTAACGAACATGTAATTCTGCTGAAAAAAATATTCACTGTATTACGACGGTACTTATGTTGCTGCCTTGGCAACACAAGGTTCCTGGCAGCTACATGTGTTCATTTCAAAATTACTGGTTTTGATTTGGTTAAATGAAAAAAAACCTCATGAATAGTTGAACTGCATATGGAACGAAAATGAAGTTTATCTTATTTGAAAGAATTCTTGAAATGATAAAAAAAAACCTTCTACAGTTTTCCGGTATCTCGCTTAGTTCTTGAGGTAGTTGACTTTCAACTCACTAAACTCGCTTTTCTCTCGAGTTCGGACCCATGCCCCTTTCCATCTCATGAAACACATATTGCATGTGATTGGTTGAGGAGGGCTTCTGACCTAATAAGATGGCGGACTTTTGAAGACATTTTCCAGAGGTTCATCCGCAGTCCAGTAATATAGAGGTCAGAGGTTTCACCCCTCTTCAACTGGATAAAATCTTGACCGCACGATCGATAACTGTCTGGGAAGGCTTTAGCCTCAAAATGGCAGATAATAATTTCTCGGTGATGCTTTTCTAGGGAATTAAATCTCTAAATAATTTACTCAATTTAGCTTAATTGAAACATTTGAACTAATCCTGAATAGAGTATATCTTGAAAGTAGCATTTCATCATTTCATCATTATTTTCCAACTAAAATTCTTTATTCAACTGTAACTGACTTGGCCAGATTTCGGGGACAATCAACCTAAAATTGGGCAAAAAATTATGTTATCATTGAATTCACAAACCTGGTAAATGGCTAATTCGGGATTAAACTCGATGGAACTAATACAAAACTATGGCAACATTTATACAACGAAGTTTAGTGTGATGAGATACATCACATTAATTTCCTCTTTGCTGTCACGGTAGCAGAAATATTCTTCAAAAAGTTCAGCAATTTATTTTTTCACATAAAAACAACCACATTCAACAAATCGCTTGGGTAATTCGAGAACCTTTGTTTCACAATCCATGAACTTCCCTGGTTTTTCGACACACGCAAATGCATTCTCTGTGAAAAATCGAAAATCGAGCGATGTGACGTTCACAGAATGCTAATAAATTTTATGATGAGTTTCTTGAATTTCTCAATAAATTCACCATATAAACTTTTCAAAGTGACAGAATGAAAGGCGGGACGTTTCAAGGAACCCTTCTATTGCTGGGGTAGTAGGTAACCACAACAAACACAGGTCAACAACAGTTTCGTCGTGTCATGTCGTCAGTCGTGACAGTTTCACGACATAAAAGCACACAAATACACTAGTCATTTTCAGACATGACGTCACTTTGGCGCCACAATGTACTTACGTCATATCCACGCAAACCAGCCACATGAAACGATAGAAGCTGCAACGGGATAACCGTAAGAATCCCTTGAAGGCAATCTACTGTTGTGGGAACTTCGACACAACGGAAGGCATATTTCTTCACCTCCTCGTCATCTTCGCAGCAAATTATGATAGGACGACCCTAAGAGCCAAGGAATACACTTGTCTTAAATATCCCCTGAAGGATTATAATTATTAGTATCATCATTGTTATCATATTACTTAATGTAATCCTTTGTTGGTAACGGAACGATGAAATTATCTTCAATTATCTACGGTAGTCTTCATTAAAATCAATGGTTACAATCAATCCTAATCAAGTGAATATATTTTTTACTCTTACTGGAATAGAAAGACTGGAATACTGGAATTACATGTAAACTATAATTCAATTTTTTCAACATTGATGTATTCTCATTTCTCATACAAAAATACTCCCTTACTTGTCTTGCTGTTACTTCATGAAGAGCATTCATTACTTTCTGAAGGTAAGAAAAAAATTTCAGTTTTACGAAAATAATACGTCTATTGCCTGAATGTAGTTACCTTTTACCAGGAAGTATGTAAAGCGCTTTGGATTTCTTGGGAATTAATTCTATTCAAATAAATTATCATTATTCTAATTGTATTTACTGTTATTATTATTGTTGATATTGCTTTTGTTGTTATTTACCTGATAAAGACGATCTTTCGTTATAATCATTATGATGGGTAAGACTTTATCCACGAGGGCCAATGGACCGTGTTTCAGTTCCCCTGACATTATACCTTCCGAGTGCATATACGTTAGTTCCTTGACTTTCTACAAAAATATTGAAGTTCAGCTTCATTCCAATGAAAGGTTTTCGTTCGAAACCAAATCTATTTATCTTCATGTGGTAGTTTCATATAATTCTTCATTTATCGTTACTATACAATACTTGTATTGACATTACATTTGCCAGGACCCTCATTTAAACAGCAGACCATCAAGTATGTATACTGTCTCCGAAAGGCTTTCAGAAATACATATATACATATATCTATTAGGTAAAGGAAATTTTCGAGTATCAGAATTGTGTACTTTTAGGACATAACCAGAACCAGTTGAAAAAAGAACATGCAACTCTAGGGTCTCCCGCTAGGAATCAAGCCCGCCAGCCTCCGAATCTAGTGCAATACTCTGCCAACTGAGTTACGAAAGCCGTTGCCGAGAGCCTGGTCACGAATTCTGCAAATGAGTAGATGATAATGCCGATGAAATGAACTTGATATTCAAGGAAAATTAGGCATTTACACTGGATCACATGAAATGGGATTTAAATTAAATGAAAAAAATTTTCGAATGTCAGATGATGCGTCAAGACTCCAGGTCTTTCCATCGACATCAAGTCATAAATTACACGACTCACTACTCTAATATAACTATTTCACGAAAAAAAATGTACATTTTAATGGTTACAGAAGCTTCACCGACTGCTTCCCTCACCCTACGAGCATCGTCACATCCTTACCAGAGCACCCTCCAGGCAAGTCGCAAAGTTATATCCCCTTCCAAGAATTAACAAACTTTTCTGTTCATAAAGCTCTTTGGCCAATTCCTTTATATATTGGTCCACTTTCAAAACTTCTTTAACGAGTTCTAAATAAAAAAGCAATTCAATTCAAAATCATTCATTTAAGCACGATGAGTAGCAACATATGCTGATGTAGTCGTGAACGCAAGATTTTATTTTAACATAAATTTGCTAAGTCCACTAACGTATTTTCGCCAACATGACAAGATTAAAAGGGGAAATAAGGAGAGTTACAATCGAGTAAAATCTCTCGTACCTCCTTGTCATGTACACGCACAGATACGTGAACTTCCACACATAAAGTTTCTCGCGCGTGAGCAAGCAGACGCGAGGTAAATACGTGTCGTAAGTTACATATATAAAGATATATACGCAAGAATTTCCCCTAGCATGCAATGTCAGCCTTATCCATAGGGGTTTTTTGGCTCTGGGAATGAGATTGGCATTTCCTGGTTATCTGTTTTTATTTAGTCCTAAGGTTATTACAGTCAACCAGTACCTTATTTCATACACTATACTTTATTGCATGTAAATAATATATAAACAAATAAAGTACATATAAAAAGATTCCTCTTCTTCTGTCAGGCATCCTCTCACCAGCGGGCTGGCCCGCCCGCAGGCGACAGGACCACTGACATTTCAGGCTAGGATTTCCCCAACGATGTTTCTCAGTGTTTCGTTCTCGAATTTACTCCTACCTGGCAATTTCTTCATGGCATCAATGATTTCTTTTCTCCGCTGCTGCATTGATATGCGGTCAGCGCTCATCATGAGGGCGAACATAACCATGGTCAAGAACTGACTGGTGTAAGCCTGATGGAAAGAAGTTGATTAATTCCTTTTACTATATTGCATGGTTCGCGAGCGCTCTTTTACGCTTTTTTCCGCAATTTGATTGGCTCCCGAGCCGTCTTAACAAACCGTAAAGAATCGGTCTTTATCGGAAATAGACAAATGTTATCTAAAACAAAAAAGCTTTAAAAATGAAGGAAATGAAAGCAAAAAGATACTCTTTTCAAGCTAAAATGACTTTCAGAGACGATTTAAGATACGACCTCAGCTATAGTGGCTCCTTAGACGGAGGCCGTCAGCTTGGATTTTTAAACATTCAAACTTTTGATATGTTTCTGAAAAAGACGTTAATAGACCGCTCGCGAATCAAGCCACATAATGAAAACTTTAATGACTTTGCTGGTCGGTCCAAGTACTATTTATGTGAGAAATTGCCCCTGGATATTCTTCAAGGTTTGTTTCCTGTTTCTTCAGTTTACTTTTTTGTTTTTAAATGGGCAATTCCAGGACCCTCCGCTTCGACATTTTACTGGTGCCCAAACTAAAAACTAAATTGAATTTAAAATGTCTTTGCTTACTGTTCATGCTGCGTGAAGTTTCGAAAGACTGAGCTCCTGATGGGACTCAAACCCGCGAACCTTCTGAATACCAGCAAGAAGACCGAAGAGTTAACACAGCTTGAATACCAAGAGACAACATTTTAAATCTAGTTTAATCTTTAACTTCTGCGTTGTTAAACGTCGAAGTACGGGATCTTCAAACCACCTATTTTAAAACTTCAAAATAAAACAAAACTGGCGAGAAGATGCCGGTACTACAAGTCCGAAAACATTTCATACATACAATACCTTAGTACTAGCCACACCTATCTCTGGTCCAGCGTTGATATGGCAACCACACTTGGTCTCACGTGACACCGAACTACCCACTACAAATATAAAAATGCTCACTTTCTTTGTCTATAATTTGGACCGACACGAATTTAGAGTAGCGGTTAAGGTTTAAGACTAGAATAAAGATAAAATTCAGTGCAATAATAATATTTTTAAAATTTTAACACCCATATAATGCTGGTTTTTCCATGCCTACCTGTGTTTGTTATGCCAACGCACAAGGCTCCACGCTCTTTGCAATATCGCAACGCGTTTAGTGTGTCAGCAGTTTCACCTAAAATAGAATCAAGGAGAAACCAATTAAGGAGATTAGCTTATAACTACGTGTTTACTACCAGTTCAACCTTTACTATATCTCGCAAAAAAACTGACAAACAGTTGAGATCAATGAAAGCAGAGAAGCTGTTCCAATATATACAAAATGGTTAACAATGAACTTCAACTAGGAATTACATAAGGTTTCATGAATATAAAACAAGACATATTCCAAAGAATAATGTCATCTTGAAATCTCAAGATATGAGTCAATACAAGACAAAACTATTGTTGAAACGGTGATATTTCGACTTTATTTCAAAGTAATCCTCAGACAGAATGTTTGTTTTGTCTTGTATTGACTCGTATCTCGAGTTTTCACGATGATATTATTCTTCAGAATATGTTGTATTTTTATACTTTTTGAAGTTGTCGGCTGGCCATGGCTTTTCATGAGTATTCTAAGCATATTACAAGCTGTCCTCACCTTGTCATAGCAACATAAAGCATAATTAGGGTGAGTTCCATTGACACTACTCCGGAATAACAATACTTGGAATAAATCAGAATATACGTTCGATTGAACTGCTGTTAATAATTTCAGAGTATTCAAAATAGCTATTCTGGAATATTCCGGAATAGAGTCAATCGAACGCACCCTTAAAAGGCCTTAAAAACATCATACAATATCAGAAGATTATTATTAAATTAGAAATATTCAGTTATTAAACTCAATGCTTCTTAAATGCAGCATTTGTTTCAATAGTATTCCAGAGTTAGCAAATCTGTAAGGAGCCTGATTAAGTTTGCAATCTGTATATGACTTCATTGATAACGTTCTAAAACATTTTGGATTTTGAAATTTGTCATTCCACTTTTAAAATAGTAATGAGTATTCGGGTCTCCGACCAAACCGAATTAAAGCTCTAGAAACCTATGTACACACATGAAAATAAACAGTAACTTACCTGATTGGCTAACGAAGAAGCATACGTCATCACGGAATATTGGTGTGGCTCGATCTAGGAAATCACTCGCTAATTCCGCTACGACTGGAAGTTCTGTCAACTCTTCCAGCAACTGCCGAGTCTGAAAAACACTCGAGAAGTTAATTTCTGAGAAAACTCACGGTTTTACTTGTATAATTTCAGAGAAGAATTACTGAGAATTAGCTGCTGAATAGCTAATGATCTTTCTTTAAAAAACTAGAAGATCTGATATAACAACTTCAGTAATGGTGAAATGTTTCAAAATAGTGTTGACAGCAATACATGTGAAAAGGATCTATCTCAAAGCATCTTTAAAAATTGTTTCAGTGAGTTCTCCCGTATTCTCAATGTTTCAAATCTAACATCAAATTCAAAAGTTTTACGACTTTGATCATTCTTTATTATTAGAAAGAAACAACTCCCAGCTTAAGTTACAATATGGGTAAAACAGTCCTTTTCCTTACAGACAGACACTTACTGCAAGAGCACTATGATAGCTTGTACCACAAGCAATTAACAGAAGACGTCGACATCGGCGTATTATGTCCACGTACTGCACTAAGCCACCGAGAGTAACTGGAAAATTAAACGCAAAAACTGCATGCTGTTACTGGGTTAGAAAGAAACAACATTACAATTTCCTTTTAACAAAAATAACTGGAGTTACAAGCGTCATTTTAACTTAGGCCCGACTGAGAAGTCTGCGCAGTAAAAATGCCTGAATATTTGAGTGAAGGAACGAAGAAGTAATCGAGGGAACGAAGAAGCAATCGAGGGAACGAAGGAATGAAAGAAGCAATCATGGAAGGAGCCATAAAGGATACGAAGGAACGAACAGAGATTGAGGGAAGGAACAAAGAAACTAAAGAACGAGCAAATGAACGAACAAACGGTCCAACGAAAGAACGAACGAACGGGAAGCATCCAAAAGCGAACGACTTGCAAAAATTGCCAGATACCTTTGTAGTTTTCGAAGTCAACACGTCCTCGCATTGTGTTGATGATACTTTCTGGTTGTTCGAATATTTCTTTCTCCATGAAAGTGCTATAACCAGCTATAAAAGTGAGGAAACATATCATTAATAATAAATTCCAGTCAAAACAGAAATAATCTTTAGCTTATTTCTTCCTCACTTCCCCTCCCCCCCACGTTCCTCTAACGATTTTACCTTTCATGATCTGCTGTAGCTCCATTTGTAAAGTCTGGATCTCACGATGCATTACACTGTCTGTTTTCTCTTCTTTCTTTAAACGGTGAATGGAAAGGCCTACAAAAACCCCCCAAACAGTTATACAAAGGTACTAAATTGTATCCCTAATCCTACGTTTTTAGCTTGTAGAATACAAGGCCTAATGAAATGGTTACTTATTAACCTCGTTTGTTTGGTCTGTACGGGAAAGTATTAGCCAGAGGATTTCGTACAGACCAAGCGACGAAGGAGCGAGGTTTGTGCGTAAATTCCGAGGGCAAATACTTTCCCGTACAGACCGAACAAAAGAGGTTAATAAGGAATTTATTATATGGGCGGAAATTGTATAAATCGGACAAGAACCCACATTTCGCGCCTCAAACTGCTAGCCAGTCTGTACGAAAAACTTATTTCACAGATAGGCAGCCAATCAGCTTGCGTCATTTTGCGTACAGACAGAAAAACGAACGTTGCCATATAATAATACAACTTATCTAATTGTTTATATGCATCTCACTGTTTAAACTGTGCTAAGCCAAGGACTCAGAAAAACTCTGAGCTCCAGACAGAACTTGAACCCGCAACCTTCTGCATGCTAGCCAGACGCTCTAACCATTGAGATAGTACAGTTCAGATGGAAGGGTAAGTTTACTTTCAATATTTAAACCTAGGACGAGCCAGTCGGCAATGACTTTCTGCAAATCTTCAGTTAGATGTTAATTTTGAATTTTGAGTCTTAGGAAATTTTTATCATTAAAGTCTTAGGAAATTTTTGCTGATCAAACTGTGGGACGCAATGGACTCAGAAAAACTCTGAGTTTCAGATCGGGACTGGAACCCGCAACCTTCTGAATACTAGCCAGACGCTCTAACCATCGAGCCACTAGAACTCAGATGGCAGAGCAAGTTTGCTTTCAGTATTTAAACCTGGGGCGAGCCAGTCGGCAATGACTTGCTGGACTGCAAGCCGTTACAGGTCCTTGGCTTACCACAGTTTGAACTGCAAAACTACATCCAAGTATTTAAAAGTATCAAACTAAAATAGACGAAAGACAAATAAACGAACTTCGTTAATCGTTCAGTTGATAAGTTATTATGTATAAAGATTATTAATTGAAATAAATAAATGAAATAAAGCTATGTGAACAGAATTACACAAATATCATTGGGACAGCTTGTCGACCTATGAGTATGATACTCACTTCCATCGACAACAGCTGCGACGTCATTATCCTCAAGGTAGATGACGCGATTAGTGTGCTCTATGACAGCGCTAAAAGAACATACAATGAAAGCGGGTTGTAAATTCTCCATCGTATAGCAGTTGCAAAAATCGCAACATTTGAATCTCAGTAAGCCATGCAGCCACAGCAGTCGCCACAGTTTACAATGATTATATGGAAAGCATCTTCGATGAACAACATCGAGAAACTTTAAAACGTAGTTAAATTTTCTTCACGTAAATAGCCCTTTAATGTTCAGAATCAAATATATAGAACACGAAGAACAAAAGAACAAATAAATGGTCAAAGCAAACACAAAAAGGGAACAAAAAAGAAAAACGAAACAGAAAAAAAACAGCAGTTAAACGGTTAACCTTTTGTTACAGAGCTGTAACATCATTAGGTAAGTAGAAACATTGAAGGACTATCGAGTTTAACTGAATGTTCTTCACTTAACGGTAATCTTCAACTTTGTTAGGAATATCAAAGCCCAGCATATAATTTGAATAAACCCATAATAATAGAGACATTAGTCATGGAAAAAAAAAAGTATTTTTAATTTAGCTAACGTTTCGTGGCTAGTCCTGCAACATCTTCAGAAGAAGTGAAGATTACGCCTTCCGCCATTTTGAAAAAGCTTCAACTTTCATATGATATTTTTAAAGCCTTTTGAGTCTGGTTTGTGTTACCATGGCAAAGTGACACCAGCGTATAATATACTTATAATTAAGAATTCGGGAATGGGTGAGCAGGGAAACGCGCCATAAAACCTAAAACCAAAGTACTTTTTTACACGAAATTAAACCAACTAAACCTACTAGAAAAATAAATTTACCCCTTCAATAAAAAGCCTGGACAGCTCACCTGGCATCGGAAGCAAAAAAATACTCAATGGCTGTCCCTTCTGAAATATTGTAGTACATTGAGGTAGAACTGCTGAGACTGTCAAGACTGCCACTACGAGATATTTTGAGAGGATTGTCTACAAAAAAGATTAACAAAGCATGTAAGCGATAATATTACACAAATATATACCATCTGCGACTTCAGTCCGTAAGAATCTTGTACGGTAATTATTACTTATCAACCGAGTTTTAAGTTTGTAAGGT
>JBAHVQ010000083.1:328917-342315 GCA_036872915.1 Nanipora kamurai
ACAGACAAGCAGACAGACAGGCAGGCAGGCAGACAGGCGGGCAGGCGGGGATGGCAGGCAGGCAGGCAGGCAGGCAGACAGGCAGGCAGACAGACAGACCGACAAACAGATCGGCAGGCTGACAGACAGGCTGGCAGGCAGACAGACAAACAGACAGACAGCAGACAGGCATGCAGACAGGCGGACAGGCAGACAGGCCGACAAACAGACAGACCGACAAACAGACAGGCAGACAGACAGACAGGCAGCCAGACACACAGGTACATATGGAGAGACAGACCAGGTTGAGCTTAGCAAAATCCTATATGTACTTCAATTTACACTCACTATCCACTTTCCCTTGCAGTGAAAGATGTTTATCCTTCCCCATCGCGCTACGAAACAAGGAATTTTTCCATTCCTCGTCTTCATCATCCTACAGTTCACAATATAAAACAGTTATTAAGCTAAACTCTTACATGCAATTTAATTTCATATTTTATGTTTACGAACACGTACTCATTAACTATGAGAGCATTAACGAGTTCATAATCAGAACCTGGAAATCAAACTAGTAGATTGACTTTTTTGGTAAATGTCTTTAATATCAAATGAGGACACCTCGCTCAATGAAAGTGATTTTCAAGAGGATCCTTTTTTATTTGTTATTCCTTCTAGTGACAAGGCAAGGAATAAATATCAATACTAAGCTATCAAGACAAGGAATAAATCCGAGCTGAAAAAAGGAAAACTTAAAAACATCATAGCTCCTTCCCGAATGTTCGGTCGTGGACATAAATCTCTCGGAGGGGTTTGTCCAAATCTTAGTGCCTCCTTGGTGCGCTCGCATCAGCGGTCTCTGGCTGGATTTGGATTGGATATGAAATGAAATTAGCTGAACTAGTTGTGTTTACATCACCGATTTGGACTTCCAGTATAAGTGCTATGTCAAGAGGGAGAAAAATACGGTATTCTCAGATCATCTCAAACGGGTCCAAATCTTATCCAAATCCAATCCAGATCCAATCCGAATCCAATCCGAATCCAATCCGAATCCAGTCCAGATCTAATCCGGTTGCGTTAATCTCAGTCCAAACCAGTCCCAGTCCCTTGACGTGAACGCACCTTATGACACTTCAAAAATATGCTTTTGTTGGGTCATCATCAGGTTTGATAGAACTGACTCCCGTGTTTAACTATTTCAACATGTATATCAGGCTATCAACTCAGCAACAACAGGAAATCCATTAAGTACTTGGTAATTTTTTAGCCTAAAGAAAAAGTCTGGATTGAATCAGTCCATGATGTACATAAAAAACAAACAAAACATAAGTCTAGTTGTAACCGATTGACAGCCAGATTATACTAGAAAAATTGCATTGCTCAAGTCATTTCTTCGACTCACTACGTGCAATTCTGAACAACGAAGACAGGCAAATAGGAGTATATATTCATAATGTCTTCCAGTATAGTGCACATTATACTTACTGAACCATGAGTCCCAAGTCTAGATTCCTAGAATGTAAATTAACAGCAATTTTTAATTTAAAAAATCTATAGCTAACTATGTATAATACTGAACTAGACTTGTAGTCGAGTCACGAAGGTTTGAGGCCTAGTCACGAGTCACAATGTCCGAGACACAATGTCCAAGGCCCAATGCCCGAGGGTCAATGTCAGAGTCCCATTCCCCGAGTCACAATATCCGAGTGTCAACGTCCGAGTCACAATGGGAACCTCAAGGACTAGGACGTCAGCTTCAACGACGACGTCTTTTAATTTCGTCATTTTTAGAAACCACGGTTAATTGACCACCGTGACTGATACTGGTCGCTAGTTTTATGATCTCTAAAACTCTCCAGTTCTCCTGAAACGGCTGTAGTGTTGGGTTAAATTCAATCTTACGCGACAGCTTTTGTCCTTTCCGAGCTGAAGTCGTCCTGAAGACGTGAAAACGTTCAACCTCGTACCCAGGGTCTCACCTCCGCTCCCGGTGCTCTCCGGCTGCGAGCGGCGATTAGACCCTGGGTACGACGGTGTGGAAATACTCTGGAGATTTGAAATTGTTTATTACTCGAGCTACCTGTGGCAGTGCGAGATAGTGCAATACTTGCGCAATACTTCCCGGGAGGCATTGCGAAACTGAGGCGTGCTGATCTTCGTGCTTTATTGCTGCGCCATTGGAATTTCTTTATTTGAGTCTCTGTTTCAGTCGAGTGGTTCGAAGTGAAGTATTTTTACCATGTGGCTGGCAAGTATGCTGTTCCTCAACACCCTCACAATACTTACAATCACACACACCGTTTGTGGTAGACCCACACTAAAAGATGTCGAGCGATTTCGAAACGGGTCTGTCCACAAACACACAGGTTTCGCAAGTTATTTTGGACATTTGATTTTGGTCGAGTATCAGTAGGTTTTTCAAGTGACTCGCTTAGTTATGGTCTGCAATCTACGCTATGCACTTCTTAGGTACACATAAGCTCATTGAGGTAAACCTTTGCTGGAAGTTTTAAATCGATTTTCGGTCGGTCTGACCCACGACTTATTCCCATGTCTGTATTGTTTACAAACGACTGAACGGTCACCTTGACCAAATCAATAGACCGGAGCAGAGCGTTTAACGAAAACTTGGTGAAATAAACGTTTCCTAAACAAAAATTAGATGAAGATTGGTCGCAGCAGATTGTAATTTAAGAAAAGGGAGAGCCGAGGTGCTGTAACGAAAAACACGGCAACGAAACCTTCGTGTTGACCTCCTGAATTTCGCATATTTGTTATTGAAGTTTGTTCTATTCAGAACTGCGTAATAGCCCATAAATCGATGAAAATTATGCCGCTCATCCTTCGTCTAAACGAACGGAGTGTCTGGTATAGGAATTTAAACGGACGATGATCACATAATTTTTAAAAGAACTAAACTGGTTTGAGTGTTTGTCATACGGCAAATTCCTAATGTACACAACTGATGATCCCGCATCCGACGTAAACAGAAGGTAACATTTACAGTCATACAATCACACTATTGTTTCATGAGAAAGGACTGAAACGAAAAAGCTCGGGATAGCTTCAAAATACATGAATATTTAAAAAATTGGCCGTATTGCGTATAATAAGAACCACAGAATGTTTTTAATAATTAACAATTAGAAAAGTTTCTGGTTTCACGATGGTCAGCTTGATTTACTCCTTAGGCGTTAATAAGTAACTCCTTTGGCTGTGAACAAACGAAAATTAGAAACGCGGCGACGGTGACAGGATACGAATAATTTTTGTTTCTGCCAAATCAAATCTAATCTTCAAAGGCTAGTTACTTGTTCTGTAACGTCATACTTCGAACAAGCGCTCATGTCTGGCCCCCAATTAGTAGCCAGAGTGAATACCTGCTGGGCGTCTTGCTCTATTTATTTTGGATAAACAATTATTTTGAATTTTGTTTTTTTACAGAAGGTTGCGGGTTCGAGTCCCGTCTGGAACTCAGAGCTTTTCTGAGTCCACGGCGTTCCACAGTTTGATCAGCAAAATTTTCCAAGACTTTAAAAATCATTTTGTTTAGAGGACGTCGTCGTTGAAGTTGACTTCGTAGATCTTAACCCTTCTCTTGCCGAGGACTTTCCCCTTGACGAGTACAATCGTCTGGCGTTAGCCAGAGTTAAATACCAAAGTCTCCATAGGTCACTGAGGACCTATAGGGACAGGAAGGAGTTAAGGACTCTATTGTCCAAATGACAACGTCCGAGTTACAAGCTTACGTTACGATCCTCCACTGATTTGTACATGATAACCTACTTGCAGTTAAAAAAATCGTGCGTGTTCATGTGTAAAAAACAATAAAAAAATTGCGAATTAATGTAATTATCTTTTAGTAAATGAACAAAAGGTGGCGACCTTACAATTTTTTGATAAAATAATCTTTAACCCTTTTTACAACGAGATGTAGCCCCTTGTCACGCGTAATTGTCTGGTGTTAGCTAGAGTAAAATAACTGAAGACTGACCCGAGGAGACTAGGAAAGGGTTTATTGAGAAAGTATTAATCTACAGTTATAAACAGAGTAAGAATTGCCCCGTTTCTCCCTATTGGTTGAATTCCTCACTGTGTTGTACAATGCATACAGTATAACTTATTCTTTGAATGTACTACAGTCCACAGTAATTCATTATGTAGTTTCTACCATACCTGCACTTGTGTGGCTGGCGAATGTCCACTTGACGTTGGTTGTGCACGCGCCTAGAATGAAAAGATTTTTATTAATGTTTATTAATGATACACAGTAACGGTACAGCAATAGTAACGGTACAACGGTACATGATACCGTAACGGTACAACGAAGAGTTTGTTTGGCGGCGGAGTATTGCTGGCTCACACAACAGAGGCATTCAAGTCTATGAGGCTTCTATCTAGGACTTTTCGTTGGAGGTAGAAGCTAGTTTAGAGTGGCCTAAGGCCATTTGATTTGTAAAGGGCGTTGGGTCATGAACGGTTGCTTTGTAAGCTACGATCAAAACTTTTCGAGCCAGAGCAGCGTCAAACCACGTATAATCCTTCACCTGGCTTCGTTGAGAATGTGTTTGTTTACTTGCGAGCAACTTCGACGCTTTCTTGTCATGTTCCAACTACTGTCATCAATGTCGAAAAATATTAAAACAAAGACAAATAAATATTACTGATTCATTAAATGTTGTTTCTCTATTCATAACAATGTCGTTGTCTTTTTGTTCAGCCAACAATGCGGAAACTACTTGCATCATATCGCGTGTCTAGTTTCAAAACTGTACTTTACTTTCATTTATATAAAAGAATCTTTTGGTAGAAAAAAATTATCTCAGAACACGTATAATCTTCGAAATAGCACAACAGACTTAGCACTTCCGATGCCCAAAACAGAATTCTTAAAACAAGTCTCAGATATAGCGGCGCCATGCTGTGGGACGGTCTTTCGCAAGAAGCCAAACTGTCGGAAACAATTTGTTCTTTTAAGAGGCATATCTGTCAGCTATAACTCACTCGTGCTGCTGGATCACATTAAGAACTAACCTACTCATTACTTATTCTTTATTTATAAACATATATTGATAATTAAGTAAATACTGTAGCAATATGATAGAAATTTATGTCTTTTAGTATTTACTGTAAATAATATAACTTGTATATATGGTAACTGTGTGACGCCCCTCATGGAAATCACCTGATGTTGTCGAGGTCAGCGTGTTTAAATAAAGTTTTACATACATATATACATACATACACACATACATACACACACACACATATATGCATACATACATACATACACACACACACGCGTACGTACGTACATACATACATACATACATACATACATACATACATACATACATACATACACACACACACACACACACACACACACACACGCACGCATGCATGCATGCATGCATGCATGCATGCATACATACATAACTATTACGGGAGTTCTGACCTTCAAGTGTGTTGCTTTCTCCATATTTTCTCTCATACTCAAGTATTAAACTCTTAACTGAACTACTCAACAGTCACAAGCCAGCCGGCGAGTGCAATTACGGGGCGAAGCTGAATGAAGAGAACCCTAAACTCAACCGCAGGACAGTCACGAGATCCTCTAATCATATCGTGAGCACATAAACATTTACGCGGATCGAGTTTGTAACCTCCCCCCATGGCGACATCGCCAAAATCAGCGTTTTAAAGTTATTAAGGGATTGTTCATTATCTATGGCCGGGGGTTGGTACCAAAGCTAAGAGAAATGGTTATATTCAAGGAATATTTTGGCATTGACACTCAATGACATGAAATCATATGCAATGATATTTATATTTGGTGAAGGAAATTTTCGACTGTCAGAATGATATATTTTTTGAGATATTTTTTGAGACCAAGCCGGGACCAGTTGCGAAAAATTGCAACTCTTAGGCCTCCGGCCGGGAATCAAACCCGCGACCCTGCGAATCTAGTGCAGTGCTCCGCCAACTGAGGCGCGAAGGCCGTTGCCGAGAGCGTGGTCACGAATTCTGTAAAATTTGATGTCAGTGAGTGTCAATGCCAAAATATTCCTTGAATATACCTTTCACTTCTCCGGCATTCCCACTGATATATACAGAATTCGCTTGAACTTTTTCACAGTGATTCCGTCGTTGGAGGGCAATTACTTGTCCTGCAAGCAATAACCACGATAACTTCTTTTTAAACTTTTAGCAAACTTTCGGCGGGCAGTAACTTTCTTTATCATATGGCTGAGCTCGTTTTTCGATCCGTACCCTAAATTACGCATGCTGAGTGGTTCGTGAACATTCCGAGATTTTACGATATTGGAGTGGATCGCCCAGTCAAGACGTTTATTCCAGTAAGTGCTGGCGGAAACATTTCTGAGATGACTTTTTATGGAAATTAAGGGCAAATAGGTATTTTTATTTAAGAAATTAAAAGATAAAAGTGTACTGGAATTTTAGTGATGCTTTTTTCAAAGCTATTTGTACAAAATAACGACAAATAAAGCTTCTACGAAACTAAACGAACATGCTGCAAGGTTAGGTAAACAGCAACATCTGAAGACAGAATCACTAAGGACGAAAAACGAAAATGGAAATTCTCTAAAAGCCATATAATATATTCCTTATTAACCACGTTTGCTCAGTCTATATGGAGTGGAAGAACCGAGGTCTTCCCAAAAACGTCAGGCAAATATTTTCCTATAAACACCTCACTCGGTCAATAAGTCTTTAATTATTAACTAGATTCGTTTCAAAATTTGCTCAATCGCGAATTTGAATATACTGAACCCATAATGGATTCGCATCTTCGCGTCCTCACTTTCACTCCCAAAGAAGACACTAGATCTGAGTGTCAAGACGTTCTTGCTGATATTTTGGACCATATTCAGTGTTCCCGTTCCGGTTTTCAATGATATTTGTGATATTCTCATAGCACTAGCCGATCTTACTAGAATTCGTGCTTTCACAAAGAAAACTCCGCACCGGTCCAATCTCGTACCGGTCTGAATTCAATAGTGTCGTTCCAGCACCCGGAATGAGTCAGATCGATATGACGTGATGTAAACTAAAATAAGGATTTGCATAAAGAGTGAACTCAAATCGTGACGGTCTGACTTCGTACCGGTCTCACGTAATCAGCCCCCTTATTATCAAATTATCACACGTCTATTATGACAAGTCAATTATCACGAGACCTGCATGTATTCCTTGGGAATGTATGAAATTCCGTGTTAAATGTTAAAGGTTACTCATCTGGCAATGGTCGAACCATTTCTGAAGTAAAACCAAATAATGATATAAAAATTAGAGTGTTGCGTCGGCAGTATTGAACGGCTATAACGTTTCACTCCGACGAAGGGTCTCCGCTCGAAACGTGAGTTTAAACATTCTTAAGTTCCGGCAGTCTCTCAAATCTTTTGACTATTTACATTTCTGAAGTAGAAGTTTTCGGGAGTAAATTGTTTTGCCAACTTCGAAAAAGTTTTCAAATCTGAAAAGAATTGTAGGGAATACATTTGCAAACGTCTGGTGACGGCTTAATTAAATGAAACTTTAGGTTGTGGTGAGGTCATGTCCCCTTTCACAGCTGACATAAGATACGCCTGATATGTAAAGAGAGATATAAAAGTACAGTGCTACGTCAGCAGTATTGAACGGCTTGTACAAGTGTCAAATTTAGTCGCGGACATCGCCGACGATAAACGTAGAATGACCGTGGATAACGAACTTTTCTTCCAACCTCTGCGGTCACTTTTAGCCGTGGATACAGTTCCGTAGGTCGACCAACTTATTTGCCTAGATCATGGAACATTGAAATCTATTTTGCGGAAAACAACCTTCTAAAATCGAAGGGTTTTTTAAAACTTATCAAAATTATTATGATACCATTTTCGAAATGTGTCAAGATGCAGCGGACGTTCTTTGATGCAGGTTCGAAGTTTCTGTAATAATATATGCCACTGTATACTATGACAAATCAATGTATATTATGACAATGTAATTGAATTTAGAAATCTTTACACTTTCTTACAAAATATTTATTGTATAAGTGTGATTTTACATTTAGGCTGTCAGTTTTGAATCTTTTTTGCCTTGGATAAGGTCAAAAGGGTATAGCAAGTCAACTGAAAATTTGGCCTTTGTAAAAAAATGGTCTATAATATGGATGAATGAATGAGACAATGTCCTAGGACATTTTTGGCTTTGGAGTGAAAATTTTAAATTTGACCCTTGCTTGTAGATAATCAAAAGGGTTGGGAAAGTGCCAGAACTTAAGAATGGAGAAACTGACATTTTGAGCAAAAAGGCCTTTCATCAGAGTGAAATGTAAACTGCAAAAAAAGTAGGTGGTGTTTTTATATTGAGAAGAAATCATGCGACAAAAAGATGACTGATAGGATTTATGTGACAAAAGGATGACCAATAGGATTTGTGACAAAAAGATGACCCCTCGAAATAACGTGGAAAAACTCGCCCTACGGGCTCATTTTCCCACTGATTATTTCTCGTTCTCCCAAACTCCTACGCGTGTTTCTATAACTGTATAGAAACACAGGAAAAATGTTTTCTATTTCTTAATGAATGAATGCATATTGTTAACCTTGTTTTTCTTATCTTATCATTCTTCATTTCATCTGAAATGCATTGTATATTGTCAAGGGAAAAAAAAAAGAAAACATACTGAGAAATCCTGAAGAGGTATTTGCTCTGGTCTAGCCTGATTACGGTATTGTGTCCTGGGATCTTTCCATGTGGTCTCACGAGTGTTATGATTGATAAAGTAACTGGAAATAAAAGATTTAAAAGTAAGTTAAACAATGATATAAAAAGTTGAATGCTGCACAGGCAGTGTTGACCAAAGTGAATAATACCAAATGATTGGGAAACTGCCCATAATTACACTACATAAAACTAACTTTTCAAGCAAAAGCCCAGTTCATCAGAGTGAAACTAACCATTGTTTCATTCAGATGAAAAGGCCTTTGCTCAAAATATCAGTTTTACTTACATTAATTTTTGGCAATTTCATTAACCTTTGGTTTTATACACATTAAAGATCAGTCAGTTTGACAGATGAAATGTAATGAGTGACCACAACTGTAGTGCTTGAGTTAATGTCCAGTAAACACACAATCCCATTCCAACCCCTAAAGATGAAAATTAGGGGGATTGTTCAAGTGGCAAAGGTGCAAATATCTATGAGGTTTGGGGAGAAGCACCCTGGAAAATTTTAAAACCTTAAGCCTTCTGAAATGGTTTTTTGCAGCATTTTTCTGCAACATGATATGGAGCGGGTTTAAAGTGTGTGAATACTATGGACAAAAACACAATGTTTCTGAATATAGCTGAGATGATCTTGCTTATGTTCACCTATTTATTTTCCTCTGTGTTGATAAAAACCAGTAAGTTCACGAACTTGTTTTCCTTTCCACGAAATTTTTGAAAAATTGGGAGAATTTGATCAAAATAAGGAGGTTGGGACTGTGGATGAAAATTTCAGAGATGCCCTGAAAAATCATGAGAGTTGGAATGTCTGTCAGTGAACCAAACCCATACTGAATAGTCATGTCATGGAACAGACTTTCGTCTTCAATTCTTTGAAGACGTTCGTCTTCAATCCTTCGAAGACTTTCGTTCTGAAGACTTTCGTTTTGCTTTGAAGACTTGTCTTCAGAACAATCAGACTTCAGCCAAAATATTAGGCACAAAAGTGACCATGTGGGAAGGGTTTATTACAGACTACATTTGAACGTAATTCAAGCTCTTTTCCTCTGAGAAAGAGGAAAAACAATTTCTGAAGAAATGAGCTTGACCAATGTTTACATGTCATCATCTGTAATCTGCTTTCAGCTGCTCGAAGCTGGATGGCCTTTTCATCGATAATACTGAGCAAGATTTCGCTGTTTGTTTGCACACGAGTGTTTTTAGCTAAAAACTAAAGCCGGGTTCATGGCAACATTTGAGATACCAAATACATAACATACCATCTCAGTGGCAGTGTCAACGATACTACTTCGAGGGACTTCCGTCTTATTGAAATTACATGGTAAAGGTTAACTTCGGTCAAGGAATTACAATTTCTTGATGGTTTAAACGGTTAAAACGCGGCTATTATGTTCTACATGTAAAAACACTTACTATCGACCATTGCCTGGATCGTATCTTGCTTCCCATCCGGGCGGTAACGGCATAGCACTGGTCGCCATCTTGCTTTTTGAAAACTGTTTCTAAAAAACAGGAGATTCGGCCCACAGGGCATTCTTACCTCCGGAGTGCAAAATTAGTGGTACGGAGCTTACGACCCTGGACGAAAGAGTGAAAGTGCTGCACCACTTTTGCACCACTTTGACAAAGAAAGAGGTAGGTGACCTGAAGTTCACTGTTTCCAGGATTTTTAGATAGGTAATCCTAACAGGGTAAGACATCAAGGGACAACCTGAACTAAGGTTCCTTAATATTTTTGTGAACTCAAATGTCTCGTTGTGTTTTTCGCCCCATAAACGGAATTACGGTTAGAACTCCAACATAGTTAATCAAGAAACATGGTTGAAAAACTCGGCAAACATTAGAGAGATAAACAAAGAGATTGGGTAGTAGATTAGAAGGGAGCTAACCGTGCACAAATCTTTTGTTTCATGGTTATTAATATTTAAACAGTACTGTTGACCGGTTTAGAGTAAATATTCCTGTTGGTCGATTCCTTAAAACGACGCCGTATATAAACAGCGTAAAAAATTAAAAGGTTCTCGGACTGCCGAATTGTCTTCGTAAATTCGGCAGTCCATCAATCTTTTAACTTCCCACACATGATACCGTTACGTAAAGACTGCAAAAAAAATGCATAATTTGTTTGAAAAAAGAAAGTTTACTGGCAAATAGGTGTGAACACTAATGACGTCAGCATCACCGAATCACAATGTCGATCTTAGTCTTCCCATTACTTCTAGGTAATAAAATAAGGAACCTTTGCTCTATTATCTTAGTCCGTGCAGCTCAATGGTTGGATGGAAATCAGAAGGATAAGCGTTTGATTCTTGTCAGAGGCTTAAAAAACTTTATTCTAAGTGTATGTGCTTGAGGAGCAAGCACAATTAAAATCTACACGCATCCTACCAAATGACGTTCAATGTTGGCTAGTGGCGATTTATTTTATTTTTATTTTATATAAAACTTTGCCTTGATTACAGTAGATTACTACTAAGTCAAAATACAAGGCTGGGAAAACCGCAACAGTTAAAACCAATTACTGCGGATCCATTACTACAATATAAAATTATTTCGAGATTGCATGATAACAACGTTAGTCTAGGAAGAAATTACTGGAAGAGGTCTAAAATCAGCAAGTTGGGGGAATACATAGATTACGGACAGAGCTACATTTGATACAAATTGAATTCCAAGAACGTGGGTCATCGTAGTTGTAAGCAGAGCGAACAGCAGAGTAGTACAGTTCTTTTAGTTTAATTTTAAAGGTTCGTAAAGACAAAGAGAAAGGTTCGTAGATTTAGCCCGAAACCTGACAATACTTTGCTTGAAAGCCTGTAGAAAAGGTAAAAAACAAGCCACTTGCAAGGAACTTCATGGCAGTAAAAATGAAGAACAACTCAGTTCATTTGAAAATTCTGAACTCTGGTTCATTTGAAAATTCTCTGCCTTGGAACCTGGTTCTAAAGGGATTCATTGCAAACTATCAATGACATAACTGAGCAGTTTACAGTCTTAGAAAATCTAGCTGATCAAAAAGTGGAACAGTTTGATGGACTTCAGCAGTATCAGACTGCAATCTCAAAATACAAAATTAGGAAGTTTGGTTGCAGCCGGACCTGATGGTTGATGGACTAACCCCAGATGAGTATAAATATATTTCCAAGGCAGTTTTATTCTCGACGTTTGTAAGACTCTGGGAAATCATACATAAATAGTTAAAAGGACTTTGCATGTAATAGCACTGCACACAAAATAACTTTCATAAGTTAGACAGATTTGAATAGTCACCAGACAAATAGACATTTCAATTTGTTTTGATTTTTATTATAAGAGAGATACTATTTAATGCCCGAATTAATAAATAATGAAATACGTAGAAAACAATCAGCTCAATTATCTTTCACCTCTAAAATACCACGCGCAAAGCATGATACCCTGGTTACTGCGTAAATATGCATTTGGCAACCATGTATTACCCAAGATGGCGGCCACGATTAACTTTCCTGAAGATGATCAAGACGGTAAGCGTAGTTTTGAAAGAAAATATTAATGCACAGCATAAAATATGTTAGTAAGACCGCGTACACACGAATCCGGGTCAAAAAAACAACGGTAGAATAACGTCCCGTTCACACGGATCCGTCATAATTTATCGACGGTTTCAGAAATGTCCACACAGCTCCGGTTGTCTAGCAATGTTGCTTCGATTTTCGGTTTAGCGCCTTATTCCATTCTGCAAAACCGTAATGAGAGGGAGCTGGGGACTAAAGCGTAACAAGAGTGACGGTAAGTGTGTTCACACGGCGCTGCTAGAGCGATCCGCTTTCATTTCACACTGTTTACAAACCGTTTTCAAATCGCTCCGATTGAAGTGACATTTTCATACAATTTCGATCCTGAGCCGTGTGAATGCAACGGTGTTTTGTGACTTTCTAGCGCCGTCTTCAAATCGATCCGGTATCGTGTGAACCTGGTGTGAAAGGGGTCGAAAACCTCCGGTTTTTTCATTGCATCTTGACACACGATCATGATGCAAATCGTAACTCAGGATAGTATCTAAGTCTTTGACGGAACTCCCAAACATTCCGTATTAAAATTGCACGAGATAATGGTGGTTTTATGAGCTTTCTGCTAAGCAGTAATACTTCCTAAAACGCTAACTTAATAATTTTTTGGTTCATCTCGCAAATCTTACGTTTCTTGCCTCACGATAACATTCAGTATAAATCAGTTTAACGAGGTAAAGATGAAAACCAATGATTAGAAAGGCCACGGTGATCCAGAAAGTGGCCGGAAGTAAACTATGAGAATTTCGGCTGTGGAAGCGAGTATCTAAAATGGAAAAAAAAGAATGTAAGGTTGTATGACTTGGGATTAGCGAGTTTATGTTTGTAAAATATATGAAATAGGATGTTGGAGTAAGGAAGAAACTACAAAGAAAGGCGAAGAAGAAGGAGGAGAAGAAGAAGGAAAAGAAAATGAAGAGGAAGAAGAAGATAATGAAGAGGAAGATAATGAAGAGGAAGATAATGAAGAGGAAGATAATGAAGAGGAAGAAGACGAAAAAGAAGAAAAAGAAGACGAAGAAGAAGAAGAAGATAATGAAGAGGAAGAAGAAGAAGAAAATGAAGAGGAAGAAGAAGACGAAAAAGAAGAAGACAAAGAAGACGAAGAAGAAAAAGAAAATGAAGAGGAACAAGA
>JBAHVQ010000083.1:342415-357996 GCA_036872915.1 Nanipora kamurai
AAGACGAAGAAGAGGAAGAAAAAGGAGAAGAAGAGGAAGAAAAAGGAGAAGAAGAGGAAGAAAAAGGAGAAGAAGAAGACGAAAAAGAAGAAGAAGAAGACGAAAAAGAAGAAGAAGAAGACGAAGAACAAGGAAAAGAAAAAGATGTCGAAGAAGAACAAGAAGAGGAAAAAGAAGATCAGGATGTATAAGGAAACGTTTATGATAAATAAGAAGTAGATGATGATGAAGAAAAACTCATGAAGAGGGAGAAGAAAAAAAAAAAACAGCAACCACCAAATTGGTAACAGGAACAATAGCACCAACAATAACTGCTGCTGCTGCTGCTGCCGCTGCTGCTACTGCTACTGCTACTGTAACAATAATAGAAGAAAAAGAAAAACCAGTGACAACAAAAATAACAAATTAAAAACTGAAAACATAGAAAGATTCAAAAAAGGAAAGAAGTACATAAAGGAAGATTCAAAAATGGAAAGAAGTACAATGAATAAAATCAGATTATATAATGAACATAATCTACCTTTCCAAGCCTTTTTGATAAAGTCCTCATTACGTAAGTTCAACAGATGACTCTCGTTATTGGAGATATAAAGTAAAGGTGTGACTGGAGACGTTATCTTCACAGGGAAGGTCATACCTTTAGAACTGAAACGTAAAAATAAACATCGATATAACAAAAAACTACTTTGATTACACATGACATTGTCTCTTCTAGTTACCCAAAAGCAAAAGAATCGAAACACTGCACTGCTTCACGAATAAGCGTCAACTTCTCGCGAGAATCTCTCGTGAACTTAAAGTGGATTCCACGAGCATACTCTTCTCACTAAACTTGATAGCTCAACCACTGAATTCTATAATAATAGAGAGGAAGGCTGACTACCACTCAAAAAGTGAAGCCAAAAATGGCCGACATGGGGTCTCTTTGGTTGTTTCCCTCAGTCCCTTACCCGGCCACATTAACTAGAACCAGTCCCTGACACAAACCCTAACTCTAACACAAACCCTAACTCTAACCTTAACCCAAACGGGAACCAAGAACTAACACAAATACTTACTATGACTAGGAGGGGGTAAGGTCTCCATTTAAGACATGGTTTTCCCAGGGGGTGACTATTAAAGTGTTCTCCCGGGGGTCGAAAACTAAAACCCCCATGTTGTTCAGTAACCCCAGAAAACCCGCCCTGTCAATTGTTCTGAGAGGACTAAACACTAACGACCAAATCCGCGTGGGAGCCTGGGGGAAACGACGAAAAGGCTCCATGTCGGCCATTTTTGGCTTCACTTTTTGATTAGCTCATTGACTGCAGTCAATCTTCCAGTCTATTACAGAGTTCAGTGGGCTCAAGTTTTCGGAGCATCGGTCAGGAAACCCAAAGACTCGAGTTCGAATCCGGAGATGCGAGAAATTTCCACTTCATGTTAACCTGAGGATTAATCAGTTAGTACATTCTCCGACATTATTCCTCCCTGAAGTACGTTCTTGTTTGATTAACTTACTTAAGAATAACAGGATGAAACTGGCAGCCCGCTTCGCACGCAAACAAATGATCTTGCTTGTCGGCCCAAACTTTAATCTCCGCCGCTTGGCCCCACTGAGGGCTAACCAACACCTGTACATTGACAAAACTTCCATAGCAATCGATGTCGTGGAAAGAGACATCCGTTTGGAGGGTCGCAGGATTTGCAGCGAATTCTAAGTGGCCTCGCGAGAAAGTGAAACCACCAAAACTTAGCACCATGGCCTGGTGAAGGAAGACGGGTCCTTGAAGAAACAGTTGAAAGTAACCATTGTTAAGATCGAATCTATTTGGCGATTGCCTGAGTAAGTTTACTCAGAAACCTCCCGGGCTTGAAGCCCTTACAACTTTCGGACCATTCTAGCTATCGCTTAACTTTTACTGTCCGGCTGCGCACGAAAGTGCGTGACCTTTGCGTCCATAAATTATCTATTAGCATAAAATAAAACAAAAAACTTAGATGGATATTTTTTTTTGACTTGAAAAAATTAAAAACACTCAAAGGAGCAATTTCCTGAAAAAAAACTTCGGACAGTAAAAGTTCAAGAAATACTAACAGTTGCGATATTGACAATTGGTCATTATGTATAAACATAAATTAGACATATCGGGGGCTACAATAAGGCATAACAGACTTTGACAACTTGACTTGTAATAAATGGCCAATTTCGGGATCTCGACTCATAGACTGTGAGACGCTGTAACCATGGATCATCAAGAGGAAACGCTTCAAAAATACACTAAATAATTATTGTGATACAGGTTTAAACGATGGCACTTGTCGTTAGAGTTTCATCGTCTTTACAGCTTTCTCACCTCTATCGAAAAACGATTCGCAGCCTTTTGCAGCCAAGGTTTTCTTCCATGTCATTGCCAGTGTTGTTATATCCTCTTCCTTTTTTGGAATTCTCCACAGCATGGCTGTATGCCTGTAATTACCAAAGATTCTCACTTAAAGATCAAAAGCAGGGCTCTCCACATGGTTCCTCGCATGAGACTGATTACTCATTGGTTTGCATTAAATCGCAATCGCAAAAATCGCAAAAGTTCAATCTGACGATTCAGCCATCGGACTCGCAACAATAGCTACACATCACGCTGACATTAAATCGCAAGGGTCATTCCGACTGCTGCATTATGATTCCTACAATTCTTACGATTTAGCAGAAAGCAGGGTTAAGCGTAACTGAGACTAACACGGCAAAGTATTGACAAGATGTCTTCGTACAAGCCTGAGCGATAAAGGAGTGAGGTTAGTGCGAAAATAACAGAGGCAAATACTTTCTCCCACGCAGTTATCTTTTGTTATTGAACTTGAGGATTATGTAAGCTCGAATTAGGCAAACCTATAGACTGATCGTCCGCTAAGAAGCTCAAACCATTGAGGTAATCTAATCGTTGCGTCACTCAGAGTCGCTTCAACATTTAACCCCGTACAGCACAAAGGTAAACCATTTCATTGCCCATTAGAAGGTTACCGGTTCGATTCCTGTCTGGAACGATGGAAAATGTAGGATTTTGCTTAGGCAGAGTATAAAACAGCGTAAAAAGTTAAAAGGTAGTCAGACTGCTGATCTTATGTTGAAAAATTCTGACGTTTCGAGCAAAAGTCCTTCATCAAAGAGTGAAACATACACTCAGACGAAGGGCCTTCGCTCGACACGTCACAATTTTTCTGCACAAGTTCAGCAGTCTACCAAATTTTTAACTTTCCACGCTGAAACGTTGACATATGTCTGAGTACTACAGCTCTACCATAGTCCTGAATCTCGTTGATTGTCTCTCTATTTGTTTGCTTCAATCCCCTTCCACTTGACAATACATGTCCATACATGTGAGCAACAGTATCACTCCACATGACCACACAGGATGATACTTACATGGTAGGAACTCCTTGGTAACATCTACCAGGGTACGACTTTGCGGCTACCTTCGCAGGGGTCGTCCTTAAATTGGACAGAACGTAGTACATGGTGATGTTGACGTTTCTACCAGCTGGTGTATCTGGATGGTGGTTTACGGGAACAGTTACACCACTCTTCCAAATCTAAATACAGCAATCAGAAAGCCTACTGTCATACCGGAAATTACGCGTGTTAAAGTAAAGCAAAGTTTCTTTATTTATACTTGATAACCCTATAAGCTAAACAACGCTGTTCTATCAAGACATCCAGTGAGGGTCATCCCTCGTGGGTCCAGTGTTACTATAGGAGGAAACCAGAGCACCCGGAGAAAACTTGCGACGTTTCGTAGAGTCAAACTGGACAACACTCGCATGTGACCAAGGAAACTTTAATCAGAAAACTGCACGGAGCCGGAATCGAACCCCAATCACAGAAGTGAGAGACACGTGCACTACCAATGTGCCACCACCCCCCTGGGTAGGCCAGCGGTATCTGTTGCTATGCTACCGTTGCTCAGCATAGTTCATTTTGGGATACATTCTTATTCTGGGATAGGATCAATCGAACGCACCCTTAAGCAGCTAATGAAATTTAGGCAAGGAACAGCCCGGACATTGTTTGTGCGGAATGTGTAGGTAATTTTTTTTGTTTGGTGATGTAAAATGATGACTTCTAAACACTGAGGACCTTATAAATTTCGTATTTATTAACATCATGCTATATTATTTAAAAGTCCTTTAAACCACGACCTTTCGCTCACTCCCTCCTTCCACCTACGTCTCCGGCTCTTCTCCCCCTACGTACACTCCGACTCTCACTCCCCCCTCCTTTCCTATCGTGAACTTCGACTAACATACATGAAGCTTTTTTCTGCACTATACCTTCCTCCATTCTGATGATTGCTCTTCGCGCAGTAATTCTTCTTGTTCGATTCCTCTTTTTAACTCCTGGACATAATTGAAAGATATGATGTTTCACTATGTCATTCGGTGTTTCCTTTCATGTTACATGAAATGAACTTTGATGTGTTGTAAGGGGTATGATTAAAATGATCCTGTTTCACAATAACTCAACTGATCCCATGTCGTTCTATTGCATCTAGTCTCATTTCATCCCATCTTAACTGATCCCAACTCATCTCAGCTCAACTGATCCCATTTTCTCCCATCCCATCCCATCCAATTTCATCTCACCTAATCCCTCTCTAATCTCGTCTTATCTCACACTATCCCATCCCATCCCACGTCATTCGATCACATCTCATCTCATCCTATCCCATCTCACTTCATCTTATCTCATTTTATCTCATATTATCTATCCCATTCCACCCCATTTTATTCCATCCCGGCCCATCCCATGCTATTACATTCTATCCCATCCCATGCTATTACATTCTATCCCAGCCCATCTTATTACATTCTATCCCACTACATCCTATTACATTCTATCCCATCCCATCCTATTACATTCTATCCCATCCCATTCTACTACATTCTATCCCATCCCATACTATTACATTCTATCTCATCCCATCCTATTACATTCTATTCCATGCAATCCGATAAATTCTCACCTTACTTTGGAGTTAGATAACGAAAAACAACTATAAAATCTGCTGCTTAATACCTTGACCACCAACTGTCGAAGATCGTTTTCAGCCAAGAGATGGGTGTCGGTCGTTGGTTTGACATGAGGAACAACTTTGGTCTGGACGGCTGTCAAAAACTGTAGACTTTTTACACTTTAAAAACAAAAGAAAATCGAGGAAGTGAAGACAAGTGGAGTGGATTGTAACAGGAGGAAACGCCAAGACTCTGAATAATTAATGAGCATTTTAGCCAATCAAGTCACCAATAATACGTCACGTGCATGAACTTTGTATCTGATGAAACACTCCTTATTAGTATTGTTTGTATAGAGAATACTAATGAGGCGTAGCTTGTTTTTCTCATATAGTAATATTTTTTGCTGACAATATGAGCCATTGTTTGGACTCCACAGGGACACGCTTTTAGTAATCTTTGAAGCCTTTGAATAAACTTGCAGAACGTTTTTTTATCGGATTTTATCTCCTTTATTAAACATTATGTAAAGGAGGGGTTTTTTCTCAAGTATTACCAGTGTTTGATTGGACGAGCAATTTAGGCGGGAAATGCTCGTACACAAACCAAAAAGTGAAATATCGTGCCATTCATTTAACCACTGTTATGTAATGTTTACTTAACGACTTAAAAAACACGAGACTCCTTGACTGCATGAACAAATAACCTCAGATGATCTATCTAGGGAATGACTGTGAAAGCTAATTATTGAAATATAATAATTTGACGTTTAACAAAGTAAATATACATGTAGTTACCTTTCAAAGGGTACCATTACTAATGGTGCGATAGAGGATGACCCGATAGCAACAATCATGTCGGAGTCAGGTTGACTGGGATGTTTGATCGCGCCTGTCACAACACTCAAAGGAATGTTCTGGAGTCCAAGTTTCGTAGCCGTGTAACTAAAAAAGATTCAGAACAAGTCTTGACTGGGCAGATTTTCAATGCTCGGTTAGCGGCGCTATTCCTGGCAGTCTCCTTAAACCGTTCTTTTACTTCCACATATTCTGGTTAACCAATTGAGCTCAAATATTTTAGACAACACAAACATACGCGGCTTTCCAAGTACTGGCGCTTAGCTGTGCAAATGTTAAATCAAACAGCGTCAAATGTAACGTGCGTTCTGCCGTCTGAGACTCTTAATCCCATAGTCAGAACGTTTCACCGACAATCAGAGAGTTTCGGGTTCGGTTTCCCTCTGAGATTCCGTCTGGATATTGAAACGAATGAACAAATGAACTAAAATTGTGACAATATTGGCTGACACACGTCTGAACGAGTTAGAGAGAGAAGGGAAGGTCATTTTTTGACTGTTTGGGGCAAGGTATGGTATGGGATTTTTAATGGACCGTATTCATAATGGCCGCCAGTTTAAATATTCTTTTACGTGCATCTTAAGTACCTTTCTGGCCTTGTTTGGAAGCAAAGATTCTTTTGAATTACAAACACTAAGACAAAGCGAGTGAGGCTAATTTACATGCTCATAAAAGAATATTTTAAGCTGCTGCCATTATAAATAAGGTCTATTGGACAGAAAAACGGATGCAAGAAGATATGAACAGATGAATGATCCGAAATGATAGCCAAGTGGAAAGGACGGTCTAAATAGACAAACAAGTCGGTTCGTAAAGCGGGCGGACGAACCAAAGAGGGAAGGGTAGGGACGGTCCGGACTGGCGAAGAGACGGACGGATGGAAGACCACAAAGGACAAACAGATGGACGGTGCAGAAAGACGTACAAGCTGAATTCGGTGGCGGTCCGAACGCAGATATGGATGGACGATGGTAGACCGACCAACTAAAAGACAGGCCGATGTATGGACAAGCAGATGAACTGCCCAGACTGACAAATGCGCAAATCGAGGGACAGATCAGTCAAACGGGATCGAGTGGACCAACAGAGGGATGGATTAATGGCCTAAATAGTTACCGCAGCTGGCTTGACCTACTTTTCACTGTATATTTTGGATTTTCTCCAGTATTTATTTCCATTGTGCTTGAAATGGATTCTAACAGCAAGGTGCTATAGGAGAGATAATAATAATAATTAGTTACAGTAGTAAGTTGTAGTAACAACTTACTACTTGTAAATAAAGTAAAACTTGTGTAACAAGATTTTTAGAACAAATTTAATCTTTTTGAAATCCTATTTTCTAAGATTTCAGCAAGCCACAATGTACGGTGCACAGACAATGGCGTTGCGAGGAGGTTCTGAGTGAAGTGCACCCGAGGACAAGATATTGTACCAACATCTGTTTATGTGTCTTCCCTGACAGAAAGACTTGGAAAGAGTTCATTTTCTTTTAGTCCATTTTATGCCGTGGCCTAGATTTACATCATTGACTGACGGGCCTCATGATCTCGTTCGAAAACTCTATAATAAATGTATGGGGAATCTTCGTTAAATAAACTGCAATAACAGTGCGTCAAAACTCACAGCATGGTTACTGACAACAACTTCTTGAACAAGCAAGGAAGGTTTGTTCTGGTCTGCGTATAGAACATGTTCGACGACGACGCAGCTCTTGTCCTGTATGTACGAGAGTAAGAAACCAAGATGTGTTTTAAACTTCTGTTTTTATGACTCATTCTGATGAAGTTGAATTTAACAGAAAATATAACAATGGTAAATATAATCATCATCATCATTATCATTATCATCATTATCATTATCATCATTATCATCATTATCATCATTATCATCATCATTGTCATCATAATCATCACCATTATCATTATCATCATTATCATTATCATCATTATCATTATCATCATTCTTATCATTATCATCATTATCATCATCATCATTGTCATCATCATTATCATCATCATCATCATCATTATCATCATCATCATCATTATCAGCAGCAGCATTATCATCATCACCATGATGATGATTATGGTGATAATGGTGATGATAATGATGATGGTGATAATGGTAATAATGATGATGATAATGATGGTAATAATGATAATGATGATGATGACAATAACAATGATGATAATGATTACGATGATGATTATCAAGACAATGATAATGATTATGTGTGAGGATAATTGTATCTATATTGGGGTCCCCTGGACCCCAAAGAACAAGTAACAGAGTGATAAAATAAAACAACATAAAATTGTAAAAAAAGTACCTTTGAGTAACTGTGAATATTATGGATAATACCACGTCGAAGATCAATTACTGTTGCCTCTGTCAGGGAAACAAAATTCTGATTACCTTCCCTAGGACTGCAACACCAGCTTCAATTTAATAAGATACGGTATAATTTTAACTTAAACAGTTTAGTGTGGACAATAACCATCAGGATTTCTGTCCAGATTTTCTTCATGGGAGACCATACAGACATGACCACTGAACTCTATATACTGTAGACTGGAAGTCTGCACAGTTCAGGAGTCTGCAGTCATGGAAGTAATCAAAAAGTGAAGCCAAAAATGGCAGACATGAAGGGCTTTTGGTTGTTTCTCCTTGACCTCCATGCAGGTTTGATTGCTAGTGTTTAGTTCTCTCAGAACAGTTTACACCTGGGATTTCCAGGGGTTACTGGACAATATTGGAGTTTTAGTTGTCAACCCTATTGGAGAAAAATTTGGTTTTTGAAACCCCTGGAAGTCCATATCTTAAATGGAGACCTTACCCTCCCAGAAATCATAATAAGTAGATGGTATCCAAGGCTACTGTAGCTCTATGTTCCAGTTTTAGTTAAGGTTAGAGTTGTTGTTTGTGTTACAAACTGGTTCTTATTAATATGACTGCGTCAGGGACTGAGGGAAACAACCAGAATGGCCCCATGTTGGCCATTTTTGGCTTCACTTTTTGAGTGGCAGTCAGCCTTCCAGTCTGTATGGAGTTCAGTGGACGTGACTTGCTCCTATGACACCCTACAGAAAAGTTTGTGTGTTTTACAGGCTTGCCTCTAGTCTCTGGCTTATCACCATATGCTGGAGTAGGTCCATGTGTTTTTTTGCAAAGTCAAAATTTTTGCTGTATAAAGTACAGTGGAAGCTTGGATTATCAAACAATGCTCAGTAAGCTGAGTGAAACTTTTTCTAGCAGTAACTTGTTTTAAAGTATTGCCCATATTTGACACATAATTTTCAACTGTCAGGGCCAGGGAAGGGTCAAATTGTCCCCTCAGGAGGGGGCAGATCAGACTATTAAATATTGTACTCCATGATAACAATGCCAGGGAAGGAAACAAAGCAAAGCCATAGAATTCTTGATATCAGAAAAAGCCAGCACCCAATTTTATTGATTGACAGAAACATGGTCAATGAATCATTGTCTAATATGAAACGATAAATTCACATTTAACCTACACTGCTGAAGTCAACTGAAAAAGTTGACTCAAATGGGATTTGAACTCGCACCTTCAGTAACTGGTCCACCCCTCTACCTGTTGAGCTATTGAGCCTACAGGGATTGGAGGCAAGTTATTATCCAGCTTAAGTGTACGAGATATTCTCGCATCCACTTAATGCTATCCACAATCTAACGTACCTTTTGGATCATGAGTATCTTCAACAGAAAATTCTAACAAAGCCTCATAAGGCACCAGAACTGACAGAGACTGACCATTGCTAATGTACAATCTTCTGTTTCCATTCAAAGACAATCCAATCTCCCCATTCCCTAGAAAAATACCATCCATTACAATTTTTGAATAGAAAGTTTCCAGCTAGCTTTCTACCGATTGATCTAACAGCATAATTGCTAACCTAAGGTGGACAGACACAAACTGACAGACAGACAGATAGAAAGACAAACGAAACAAAAGATACACTGCTACATTAGGCAAACAGATGAACTCTACAACAAGCCACAAGGAAAGATAAGTTTGCCAAAGCATATACAGTAATTATAGTGATTTTTACTGTGTTTTGATTTAAAATCTTGTACATACTGTACAGACATAACAAAGCAATTTTACCAAAAAATCATTTGTTAATATCCAGAATAAACTTGACCTGGGTAGATGACAGACACACTAGGCAATTAGCAAGCCACTTACCAACATACAACAGTAAGGTGTCTTCCCCTGCTTCTAATGGTTTGTGTACAACAATTGCATCTTTTGCTTCAATTTCTTCTTTCCAGTGTGATATTCGGTTTTCAAGGCACACATAACTTTGATCTAATCATCATCAATAATGAAAACTACACTAATTAAAGATTTATGATGGATTCTGCACAGCAACAAATCTGTATGAACAGTACAAAGGAATACTACAGGGAAACTACATCAAGTGGTCCTTACTTGACTTCCCTAGCCATCTGGTTGCCAATAGCTTAATTATCATATATTTTGATAAGTTATTAAGTTTGGACAATTTAAAGAATACTCAGGGAAGCTAGCATCTTAGTTGTTAAGGCTGGTTATCACACATTAAGGGATTAGACATTAACATAGATCCAAAACCAGAAATCTTTAAAATGTATTTTTCATAATTAACTTGCAAACAACTTTTTTCACCTAACTTGCATTTTTCTGACAGCAAAAAGGTGACCCAAAAATTAACATACTATTCCCCTCTTCTTCATAAAATGTCTCTGTACATTTGATTAGACATTATCCACAATATATATACTGCACCTATGTGGAATGTTCCCAGATACTTTGAAGCAGGCAAATTTTTCACAACACGGGAAAGAATAAAGATGGCAGCAATTGCACCCAGAATCACAAGCAGACGAGGATATCGTAAACTTTATAAAGGAAAAACAAAGTTACTGTTAAGTGAGATTAATAGACAAGTGAAGTGATACTTTCAAGCAAGCAATAACTTCTTGGTTTAAATGACATAATGATTAACCCTTTCCTGTCTTAGGACTTTCCCCTTGATGAGTAAAATCATCTGGCATTAGCCAAAGTAAAATACTGACCTACTCTACAGGTCACTAAGGACCTGACCTGTACAGACAGGAGGAAGTTAATAATTAAGTTGTTTAAGCTGAGAAATTATTGCTGTAATCATACCACTCTGATGATGTTACTGGTTATAACAAAACATTAGCATTAAAGTAGTTCATTAAACCTCAATGTCATGGTTTTTGTGTAAAGTTATTTGCTGGGTGCTAATTTTCATTTACTTCATTGAAACAAACATGAATTCATGCAACATTTTATCTACCTTATCAAAAGTAAATTTTTTAAAAATTAACTGTGGCAATAAAACTTGAAAGAAAACAACTCAATTGCATGAATTATTATTATTTTGAAACAAAGTTGCTCCCTAATCATTATCCCAAACCCAAACCCTCCGTTGGTGGGTTGGAATCTCCTCAAACTTGGGGGAACAAAGGCACAGTGGCCATGTTGGTTGGGAGGTACCATACCATCTTATATAAAATTCTGTTGTACCTACCAACCAACATGGCCACCACGACATCACAAGCAACCCAGTAATATTAGCAACAGCCATGGACCATATTTTTCAAGAATTTTAAGGACAAAATCCCTGCAATCAAATGATTAATCCCAGCTGTTCTTTCTTAACAGAACTTAGTCAAGTAACTGTAAAATTTAGTTGGTGTTATAGAAAAGTCAGCCAGCTTGTCATTTACTGCAAATTGCATTTGTATTCACCTGTAACTTGTAAGCAAGTCTACCAAGTTGTTATTTAAAGTCGAAAAGACCTCACAGTTTTGTGGCTTTAATAATTAGTTTTGATCTTTACCTTCCGGAAGATAGACTGTATGACCTTCCCTTCAACCAACTTCGCATTCCATCCAAGGGTTTGATAACCCACATTGGGAGATACTGAAGAAACGAAAGCACTTACACATCACAACAAATCAACTGAACCGCATTTTATCCAGATAAATTTTTCTGCCCGGCGAATTTTAAAGTGCGAAAATTTATTCTACCAATACGTCTCACTACTAAAGAGTTCGAGAAGACTACTGACAAACAAAAAGAATTAATAAAAAAAACAAAAAAAAAAACAGAGGCATAGTTGATGAAGATTAAGCGAAATACATCACTGGTTCTGTTTGATATTGCAGGCTTTTTAGATTAATTTATATCGTTTTAATATTATCACAAAGCAGCAATTTGAAAAAGCGCATTTTCGACGGAGCGACAGAAACGCTGGGTCTGGATTTGGGCGTAAACAAATATGGCCTCCGCTTTGGGGCAAGCAAAAGGAAGTTGTCTTAGAGGATTTGCTTTTTTGCTCAAGCGTTTTTCCTTTAGAGGTGGTTCTCATATCAGATTCTTGTTTATAAGGAACAATCCCTTTCCGCCTAGGGTTTTGGGTTTGAATGTTTATCAGCTGTCTGCTCCCAGTACTGAACTGAAGGGTGACGTTTCGGCCGATACATTCAAAAGATTCTACTCAAAGGTGAAAAAAACGAACAAAGATAATAAAAAGGGCAAGAAGATTGAAGAATCTAGTGATTTATCTAGTGAAGGGGACGAAGAGAATGAGAAAAATGCGGAAGTCCTACAAGAATTGAGGACTCAAACAGGTTTGGAAGAGAAAGGCCATTCTGTTCTTGTTATACAACCTGATTTTAAGTGGGGTCGTAACCGTTTTCATTTGGAGACAGTTGATCACATGCTTGGAGAAGCCGTAGGTTTAGTTGAGTCCTTAAAGGACTGGAAAATACTTGAGGCCAGGACAGAGCCAATTAGAAAGCCAGATGGGAGGTACTTCTTTGGGAAAGGAAAACTGGAGGAATTGACAAAACGTGTGAATGAATTGAAACAGAAATCAGATGGACATCTTAGTGCAGTGTTTCTTGATGTGGGAAGGTTGACTAGAAGACAACATGGGGAACTGGAGGACCTATGGGGAGTCAAAGTTTTTGATCGTTTTAGTTTGGTGTTGCAGATTTTTAAGGAGAGGGCTGTATCTAGCGAGGCAAAACTCCAGGTAGAGCTGGCTGAGCTGGGATACATCAGGTAAGTAAGCAGGGTGTTGACATCATGGTAAGGGATATTTCACAGCCTCGTACCCAGGTACTTTAGAGGAAGTTGCGCTGAGCACACAGGGGTGCTTGGGGAGGACAAGACAGGATTAAGCTCCATTCCTCTTGTCCTTCCCAAGCACCCCATTGTGCTCAGTGCAGCTCCCTCTCAAGCACCTGGGTATGAGACTGGATATTTTGTGTTTCGTTGGAAATGAGGGATGGTCATATGCAGGAAGGGAGGGAGGGGAAGCACGGTGAAAGGAGGGAACCTAAGAAAAAGGGAAGGTATGGAGTAGAGAGGAAGGTAAGGAGAGAGGGGGAAGGAATGAGCAAAAGGAGAAGGCAGGGAAGAGAAGTGAAAAAGGGGAGGAAGGAAGGATGGAGTAAAGGAAGGAACAAAAGGTAGAGGAAAGGGAAGAGGAAATATGGGAAGTAGGGAAGGGGAGGTAGTTAGGAAGGAAAGGAAGGAGACCAAAGAAAAGAAGTATCAAACAAGTGGGAGAGAGGGAGGAAGAAGAGAAGAGGGAAGATAAGGGATAAAAAAAAAGAAAAGTAGCACTGTACAATTGTTACAGATAATGATAAATGAACATAACAAAGGGATCAAAGATAGGGATACCAACTGAAAACTTTTCAAGTCAAAACATCAAATCATTAATATACACAAAAATTATATTCTTTGGGTGAAGTGGGAGCTGTCTTAAATAGTTGCCTGTTGGATAAATGAGTTCTTGAGGCTCCAAACCATGAAACTATGTATCCAAAGTGATATTGGAACAGCCAGCCATTGATCAAAAACAGTCATGTGTATGACCAGCTGAGTGAACTGACCAGATAAGTAACAGACTATCCTTTGCTTTAAAAAATATATAGGAGTCAAATAGCCCAGAAACCTTGTGATTTTTCTTCTCAGATCCAGACTAATCATAGATGAACACACAAGTTATGACCAACAGCGAGGAGGAGTGCATAGTATTGGTGGAGGGGGAGAAACTCACCTTGAAATTGCCAAACGAATGTTGAACCAACGGCAGCAGAAACTGAAGAAGAAATTAGAATCTGTGAAAAAACAGCGGGATTTAATCAGGCATGATAGAGCCAAAAGGAAAATTCCTGTAGTGTCAGTTGTTGGTTACACTAATGCAGGTAAATAGAATGAGAGCATGCATCTTGCTGATGAATTCAATTAGAGGGACATATTTCAAAATTGGCAAGCAAATAGTGAAGTCAACAGGAATTGTGCTCCTAAGAGATGATTACATACATCTGGGAAACAATCGTGTGCAATAGTCATATTTGATAGAGTTCAGTGTTGTTACAGATAATTATGTTCAGTATATATCAATAAGTATGCCCAGCAAATGATACTGTTTTACAATTATTGTAACTGCAAATTTACCTGTACTTGATCCCCAGGCAAGACTACTTTAATAAAAGCACTGACACACGATGCAGAGATGAAGCCTGAGGACAAACTCTTTGCAACCCTGGATGTGACAGCCCACAGGGGAAAACTTCCATGTGGAATGGCCCCTCTGTTTATAGACACAGTTGGATTTGTCTCTGACCTGCCACATGAACTTGTTGAATCATTCTCAGCAACTCTTGAAGATATTGCTCATTCTGTAAGTGATGTTAATTTAACAAGAGTGCTTAGTTATAGTCTGGTACCTTTTATATATTGTGACTAAATAATTCCTCACTAGACTGATTAAAAGTTTGTTTTGTAATTTAATATGACTTAAAAGAGTTTGAGGTCAATACTGTCATTGATGACACTTTTTTATTGAAGGACTTGTTGATTCATATTCGTGATTCAAGTCATCCAGAGTTTGAAGCACAAAAAGTTCACGTTCTGGATGTTTTGAAATTGCTAAAACTCCCCAAGTATCTGATGGAGAACATAATCGAGGTTCACAATAAAGTTGATATAAGGTATGTATTGCTTCATACCCAGACCTCTTTCAGTTGCCTGTAATTTCCTAGATGAGATCACCATTTTTTATGCAATTGAGACCCAAAGGCCCGAAAAGGAAAATGCAGTAAAGGAAGGGGAAGGCAAAAAACGAGAGTAAGTAGTGGTGGTGCCAGGCCATACGGCCAGGATGGACAATTATAGAGCAAACTAACTTTCTGCAAGGGGCAAAATCTTTTCATGCAGATATTTTATAATGTTCAATAAGCGGTGTTTCATGGAAACTCGATAAACTACTTTCAAGACGTTAACGCACTGAGGCGCAACGGCGCACTTTAGTATTTTAGTCTAAATGACTAACGCCAGACAATTTTACTCGTCACAGGGATCCATGAGCCCTGGGCGTTAAAGTGTTACTTAACCGCGGCTTGGTCACGGATAATATCTGATTTTAACGAGCGGTTGTGGTGGTGATGTGTTCTTAATCGTTGTAATAGTCATCGTCATCAACATTACCTACATCACTGTCGCCTGGCATCTTCATGTGCATTATCTTCATCATCAACATTATCACTATCACCATGGTAACATTATCAACATCATCGTCATCAATCATTATCATCATCATCGTCGATCATTATCATCATCATCGTCAATCATTATCATCATCATCGTCAATCATTATCATCATCAACGTCAATCATTATCAT
>JBAHVQ010000083.1:370920-383335 GCA_036872915.1 Nanipora kamurai
TTAACTTCAGTCACTATTACAATTTCTATGCGAAATATGTGTTTGCATTGTAATGTACTTTATTTACTTCTTTATAATCTTCTCCCTCGAGAGCTTGTTATTCATTTGACTAGTACATATAAATATTCATTTCACAAGTGCGATAAAATACTCGAGTCAGATCTGCCGCACGTACCTTATCTATTACTTAAAATCCATTCATACTTTTTGGGGAACAGATGAAAATTATAGGATTGTCGCTATTCAATGACGTCATGATGAACAGCAACCCAAGAACTTGGGAATCGTGCTGCCGTGGACGATGCTGCAGTGATAGGATAACGATTCGACAGGATTACTAGCTGCTGAAGCATGTCGCATCATATTTCCTTACCAGTCTCCTACTAAAAAGTAAACTTAAGGACCGTAACTCGGCCTAAGTAACTTGATCGAATAACTTTTTTGGAGAACTTTACAGAAAACATCACGGCTAGTGGTTTGGTTTTAAAAAGACAGAAAATTGCATACCTGCAGTAAATTTTGTTAGTGGTGAAAGTTTGATTAAGTTGACTACTTCATGCGCTGACAAACGGGTACGACAAGGGGTTGACGCTTGCTTGTAGCAGCTTCATTACAAGAAACACTTGCAACTCGAACTTATAGTTGAGAGAAAAGGACTCGTAAGTCGGACTCATGATTCGTACTCATTTGACGCGTGACTCCAGCTTATTAACTCATGACGCGTGACTCAGCATTACTGACTCGTGACTCACACTTGGACTTGAAGGTGATGAATTTAACTCGAAGTTGGGTAGACAACCTACAACGAAATACTTTCCTTGTCAAAGCTGATCTAGCTATCTATCGCGGTGGTAATTACGGTTGCTCAGTCTGTGATGTGTAGCTACAATCGTGGAATAATTACACTGGGACAAAGTGCCCACAGATATTAAAAAATGTGTCCTCCATAAAACAGGCATAAATTTCGCCCTCCACCTGCCCCACCGATCAATGTTGACTGTGGAACTGAGCTCGCCAAGACTTGCTTCTATCCTGCAACGCATAACATTGAGTTGGGGGGAGGGTGAGGAACGTGTAGCTGCATTTAAAGCAATAAAGTCGCAAAACGGTCATTTTGTCCGTTGTTGTCCCAATGAATTATTCTATGATTGTGGCATTCATTCACCAGAGACTTCAGAATATTCGTAAATAAATCATAAGCAGGAATGAAGGTCATGTGCCAATGTTGTACAACATGACGAGATGTGGTAGCTTGGTGTAAGTGTGAAGGTCTTAAATACGCATCCTCCTCAAGCTTGTATTCTCAGTTGCCTTTAAGATCGTAGGCAGGGGTGATGACTGCTTGAGAGATGATCGCCAGGGGTGGATGCAATTTTGGGAGTGGTGTGAGTGGTGCGCGCCCCCCGTTTCATGCATGTGTCGCGATGTTATAAGTGGCACACTTGCGGTGTCCCACAAGGGACATTGGTCGTTCCGTCGAACGTGAGTATCTTTCCATACAATTAAAGAGGGGCTCCACTGAAATCAAACTCTTCCGTAGAAGTAGATATGTCTTCTGTAGAAGTAAAGAAGTGTTACTTACAAATTAATGTTTTTTACCAAGAATCAGACGTTTGTTCCGTAGAAATCTTTGCGTGTTCCGTAAAAAGTTCACACTGCTGCGCGCGCATATTGCTTAGAAAGCACTGTGTATACTTAATGTTGAACATGAACTTGGTTCATGTGGGAGCTTGGTAAATATCAAATGACTAGTGGACGTTCGTCAAGCTTGTTTTCTCAGAAAAACGATTTTTCAGCCTTATGTGTACTATGGTGTCGTTATGGAGATAATAAATAAGACTAAAGAAGCATTGGCCCCAAATTTCAGTCAAAAGATATTCACTTATTGGACGTCGCCATATTACTTTCATTGAGAGGCAAATTTGATGCCCAGAAGAAAATTTCTGATTGATTTCTGTTTTTCACTATATTTTCTACGGAAAATAAATATTTGCACTTGGTTGTACCACAAGTTACGGTATTAAATTCATGACGCACTTTCCTTTTGTACAGTTAGACCGGTAATTACACTCATTTTCGACTCAGGTTGGCAAGTCAAGACGAAAAGTCTATTCTTGTTTTCTATTATCGACTGATCGATCTCCTTCCATAGAATAAGCCTTTTAATTCTCAAGATCACAGTCTGTTCTGACCTTACAAAGGTCAAGTGTTCATAGTTTTCTTCCTCGTCACGTTATTTTAACCGCTTGCTGTGGAAATTTTGTTTATAATCTGGAATAATCAACATTTAATTAGGTCTTGATTCCTCAACGTCGAAGACCTTGAATAGCGAGAAAGAGTCTTTATTCTTACAATTCTGTCGTCAAGGAAACAAATAATGACGTAATTATAATGTCATCAGAGCTAAAAACGATAACTCTTAAGAAAATCAAAAATTATTCCGTTTAAGCGTTTGACTTCAGTTGACATAGTTGTAACCCTTCGCTTGCGGCACGTCCCTCTCCTCTTACGAGTAAAACTGTCTGATGCTACCGGGAAATGAGTAAAAGTTTTTATGGGAAATAAAAAGAATTAAGGTTAAGTACCAGCCTCAGGTATCCCGACGGGGGCCTGGTAAGACGCGAATATCGCGTTGAAACAGGAGAGAGCGGACAGGAAAGCACACAACAAGATCTGTCATTTTACGGCTGTTATACCCACCAATATTTCCACCACCGGATTTAGACATGGGCAAGGTGGGCGGTTGCCCAGGGGTCTCCACATATTTCATGAAAAAAAAATTTGTAAGGAAAAATGTATTTGTGAGTGCCTGAATAGTAGTCTTTATGCTTGAAACATGCAACTAGGTTCTTATACAGATTGATCATGATGTTTTTCATGCAAATTTTTATTCAGATTCTTTGTTCTTTCAAAATATACTTTATGAATGACTGTAAATATGTCTTGTCATCTTTTTAGTATTCTAAGGTAGGGTGGGCCTCCACTACTGAAGGCTGCCTCGGGGCCATCACATGTCTAAATCAGGCGTTGAATATTTCCATTGAAACTCATTAATAATTCAGGAAAATTCAAAAGAAATTGCATGTATATGTAATACAACCACTACTGGCTAAATCTTTCGGCCAATTTTCGCCTCGATCTCTCCTCAAATTCTGATCCATTTGAGATGTATAATATCATACACCTGAAAGCAATGTTACATCAGATATCCAAACACCTCAAAGTTTATAAAGAAGCCTCGGCTATTATCTCCGTATGTACCCACTTCTCGGTGTTTCTATATTCTAATGAAACATTCCTTCTCGTGTATGGTATATTACATAACCTTTCTTTTGCTGGGCTTCCTCTGAAATTTAGCATAAATTCTACGAAGATGTGTTCCGGCTTGAAACTAATAAATTATGGTTTCAATTTCCTTTAACTAACACCAGGGGGCTGGTATTTTCACCGATGCTATACTTGAACAAGTTTTCAATTCCTATTGTTCAAAATCGTCGCTGAAGTTCTTGAACAATTTTGTCTTGACGGATCGATTGGAACTAAAGTACAGTTTTTAAGAGGTGATTTTTTTTCCCATCCCAGCTTTTCTTATCATTCTTCCTACCATTCCGCTATTACGATAAGCAAATGTTTGGTTATGTCTAAGAGCTCAGGTTACTTCCGGGTCATGAAAATCTTATGACTGCCCGGTGGTAGTAGCTTAGTTGCTCAGAGCTGATATAGTTTCAGTGATAGAGTGCACATGATAGACGATTACAGTTCTCGTGACTATCCTGCGGTATAGTCAGGGCTTACTTAATTTCACCGTAGTAAAATTGTTTCAATACATGAACGGCTAATCTTGTGACGGTCAGGTAGTTTAGTTCTTGGCTCCTTCACTTTAGTACTACAATAAATATGGCAGAGGAAACGCATTTGAAGGTGAGCGATTTATGATGTGCAATTTGGAAAGAATTGTAATTTGTCACCGCCCTTGCTCAGCTTAACAGTTTAAAAAATTATTCGAGTTTCAAGTGCAAACAGAGGCCAAGGCCCTGTCACGGCTTATAGTTACCATTACTGTCAGTGGACTTTATTGAAACACTTACTTGTCTACCATCTGTAATAGCTTACAAAGTGACAGAGATCTGAAATCATCGAACTAAACTAAAGTACTGATATTTCTCATAACTGGTACAATACTGTATAAATACTTATAATATTTTATATATATATGTAACACAAATAGAGAGAAATGTTTAGTTGTCGCTACTCCGAGTTTCACGCGCTCTGGCGATCATCAGGCAACTGACAGATTGTTTAATTATTCAAGCAATAAACACTACTGAAATATGATCTATGTTGTGGGTTTTGTTAAGGCAAGCGCTCGATTTATTCAAGTCATTTGTGTAGCTTTTCGGTTACATTTTGTTGGATATATATATCTATATATATATATATATATATATATGTGTGTGTGTGTGTGTGTGTGTGTGATAAGAAATAAATGAAGTGACTCAAGACTGTCTCTGGTTGTTTGTATATATATATATATATATTTAAATAAACACATGAGTACATTAGATGTTAAAGAAATACGAGTGCATCTTTTAGCCGCCAGACTTTTTGCTCTATTCTTCGTTGCCCAGCTGCTTAGCCAAACTGTGTCAAACGTCCAAGTTGTTTTATATCAAGTTGAAAGCTTTGCACCTTCAGATAACGTCAAATTAATTTTGGAATGTCTAGCATTCTGATATAGGATGAGCTATCATATACGATATAACAAATATGTTGTGATCACAAAATGTAATCCCAGCATCTTTGGATTTAGACGTAGATGAGGTATAATCAAGGCAGGCTAGCTCGTTTCATAAGTTAATATGTTTTCCGCATGAGTGTCTCATACCTTCCTGTAATGATCAAACAAAGTGGTTGATGGGTGTCGCCTTTTTTTCTGGGCTTCTTTTTAATTTTGGAGGACACCATCAAGCGTAGGAACTGGTATGAAAATGTGGTATATACACAAAAATAACACAGGTTGTTATGGCAACAACGATACGTTGATCCAACAACGCTACAACAACATTGTCGTCATGGCCGAACAATGTCGACAAACCAGCAATATTGTTTACCATCGTTTCAACAACAGTCATCGTTCCCCGAAGAATACACTTACAGAAAAATTATTTTTGAAATAGTTAATATGATTACGATTGTTCGAACCGTATAGAGAAATTATTACTGCATGATTAACTGAAAAAGAACGGTGTTATAACAAGATTTTTATCATGACTGAACTACAATATTCGCGGATTACAGCATAACATTGTTCACGAGTGAAGCACAGTATTGATCATGAGGTACAGCTTGCATGACATTGACCACTACAGAAACGCCGAAAAGACTGAGCTGTGGGTAACCTGCACGAGTCGTGATTGGCTGAAGGTTTACAACGACCAATCATATCTCATATTGAGGGGCTGTCAATTGTCCTTGTTCATGAGGTGCAGCGCAAAATTCTTCACGTTATGCAGCTCAATATTGTTTAAGGGGTGTAAACAGTGCATTATTCACTTCGTTGACCAGCACATTATTCACGAAGTCTAGTACAACAATGTTCACGTGTTGCACCACAATGTGGAAGAGAGAAGAAGAAGAAGAAGAGAAGAGAAGAAGAAGAAAAAGAATAATAAGAAGAAAAAAAGAAGAATAATGAGAAAAAAGAAGAAGAAGAAGCAGAAAAACAAGAAGAAGAACGAGAAAGAAAAAACGAAGAAGAAGAAAGAGAAGACGAAGAAGAAGAAAAGGAAGAAGAAAACGAAAAAGAAGAAAAAGAAAGAAAGACGAAGAAGAAGAAAGAGAAAACGAAAAAGAAGAGAAGGAAGAAGAAGACGAAAAAGAAGACGAAGAAGAACAAGAGGAAGAAGAAGAAAAAGATGACGAAGAAAAAGAAGAATAAGAACAAAAAGAGAAGAATAATTTATTTATATCTTTTCAATTACTGTAATTGTTGTTAACAATAGTTTTAAATGAAAGAGAGTACCAGTATAAGGACCCTTCCGTTGAAATGAAATCCGATCGACATATAAAGAACTCCCTTTGGCTCTGTCAATCAATATTTAGTAAAATCTCCAAAATCTGATAATAGTCAACAAACGAGTGAGCGAGCGAGAGTAGAGAGGTTTTCTATGAAAAACAGGAACAAACAGGATAAACAGGGTCAAATTACCAGATACGTTTTGACCTAATGCCACAATAAACAGTTAAAATACTTCTACTTACCGACTGTATCGATCTGTCTTATCTCGCATCAAACGCCCAACTATTCATTTCTTGTCGCTGAATATCACAACAATGTCGATTTGGTCTAAGTTTTAAAAGCGCGGTCATTCACCCGACACCTTATCCAACCTATAGAATTACATTATTACCTTTTTAACTACTAATATGCACGTATAAATAAGTCAGTAATAGTGAACTGTTAAAGAGCGCATGAAGTGAAAATTAAGTTTTTCTTATATGAAAGAGCTCTTGAAATTGTGGCGCAACATATTTTACACTTTTTATGTATCTCACTTTGCTCTTGATATATTAAGATTTGTTTGATATGAACATAACAGCTTGCATAAATCATGGTGCATAATGAGTTCTTGTAAAATTAGCAATAATGTTAAAATTGTTGAACAATGTCACATGAAACTGTGAATGTGGGTGTACTTGCCTCAAAACACAAAACAGACAACGTTTCTAGTGATTTGATAGAATAATTTCAAAGATATGCATGATTTTTTATAACTCATTATACACTGTGACGTATGCAAGGTGTAATTTACATATCAAATAAATCTTAATATCTCAAGAACGAAGTGAGATATGGAAAAAGTGTAAAAGATGTCGTGTTATAATTTCAAGAGTTCTTTCATATGAAAAAAGTTAATTTTCACTTCATATACACTTTAAATGTCCTGTTGGTGCCTACAACCAGCTACGCAAAATAACCTCAAAAGCTAGAAATGATGCGCAGCCGTTTTACATATAGAAATAGTGATTAATTACTAGTCCAGTTATTGCAAAAACTTACTCAAACATTAACAATCAAGAAAGAAAACTATTTTGGCATCCACATTAATGTCCATATGGATTACGGAAGTTACATGTACCTATAGTAGGTACATATGAGGTCATTACTGATTCAACTGATTGAAGGAAAAACATATTTGAAGTTTCCTTATCTTAAAAAACTTATCAACAAAAATCAAATTACTTTGGTCTTTTCATTTTTCTTAATTCTCAATTGTGGCGCTTTATTCGTATGTTAATTCTGATGTAAATAAGACAGTCTTAAGGCCAATTTACACGACACAAACTAACCCCGGTAAGCTCCGAGTTAGTCTACGTTGCGTTTACACTGCTGGCGAAACTGCATTAAATTGCAGTTTTCGACCCGCTTACTTTTTCGCGGGAAATTATACGCCACAAATAGCAATTAAGTAAGATGGCGGATAGTCAAGTAGAAAAACAAGTGACCATCTGTGATTTCGACAAGATGAAGATTATATGATTAATCTTGGCGTTCATCCGCCGAAATGTTTGCCCCAGCTTTGCCCCAACGTCAAAGTAAGAACTTCCGCCTCATCCCCTGTCGACCCACATTCAGCTTTCATTTAAGCCATATCTGTCAAATTCAAAAATATTCCACCGAAACGTTGCAACCAACTCTCTAAAAGAACAGATAACAGATCAGACAAAAACCAGATTTGATGCACAAATTGCGCAAGCGCAATAGGGAAAACTAACCTGGGGAGTACCTGGATTGCGTTTACACTGCAACTAACCCGGGTTCGACCAAGGGCGAACCCACCTTCGAAGCTGGGTCAGCGTAACCCAGGTCGAACGCGGGTTATCTTGTGTAGTATAAATAGGCCTTTAATCTCGTGCACGTAATCTGCACGTGACGTCATGATGGCCATGTTGTTTGCATCATTGAACTCCAAATAGACTGGGTGGCTGACTCCAGTCAATGACCTAATCAAAAAGTGAAGCTAAAAACCTCCCCATCTATGACACAGCCAACCAGGAGATTTGACAACCAAATTTTTCTCCCAAGGATCGAAAACTAAATTCCCATATTGTCCAGTCACCCCTGGAAAACTCTGGTGTAAATTGTTCCGAGAAAACTAAACACTAACGACCAAACCCACGTTGGGGGCCTGGGGGAAACGACCAAAAGGTCTCCATGTCGCCCCTTCCTGCCTGAAAGTCTCACTACTTGGTGCCCAGGGGGGTTAGTTCTTTTGTTCGTGTTTGGATTAGAGTTGGAGTTATTATTTGTGTTAGGGACTGGTTCCAATTAATGTGACCGCGTGAGGGACTGACGGAAACGACAAAAAATTTCCCATGTCCGCCATTTTTGGTTTACTTTTTTGAGTGGCAGTCAGCCTTCCAGTTTACATAGAGTTCAGTGGGTGGGATTTCATTAACTACCGTTGTATGTGGCACCAACATGACCGCCGTTTCTTTGTCTTTTGAATCTCGGGAAATTGGTGGTGAACTGTCAATTAAATTGTCAAGGCGTATGACACACTATGTTGCACAAATCCTTATCCCCTCAAATCTAACTCCTTCCTGTCATCGTAGGTCTTTATTCATTTCTGTTAGCAGTGAATTCAGTCACTTTTGACAAGCGCAAGTCCAATTTTTCATTCATTTTCCTCGAACAGGGTTATATCCTATATTTATCCGTAATTAGCCATTTAAAACTTCTGTTGTTGCCAGAAGAGCATTCGGGCTCACGCCCCCCCTGGTTGTGGCTTATGCAAAATCTGAAGTAATCTTCATTTTGTAATGAACGCTTGTTGCTTCTGCCTGACGACGAAATCTTTCCAGGTGATGGTCAGTTCCTGTGGAGACAGCGATTGGCCGGATGCACCATCCGAAACATCACGTTTACTAGACGATGAACCTCCTCCAATTTACGAAGGAAGTATGCGGAGTTCCTTCGCCTTGCCGTCAAAGTCAATTATTTCCTATGCCGTGATATGTATCTTGCTTACAGAGCTTTGTGAAAGACTAACCTTTTATGGTATTTCGGGAAACCTGTTTTTGTTTGCCACTGAGAAACATCAATTGGAACTGTCGACATCAGCAGCGACCATTATTCAATATGTCTTCCAAGGTTTGTCCTTTTTCCACAAATCTACGGGAATGAGTTGCCTTTTACTACTCCAGAAACCCTGGAAAGACTGGGTTCTAGCCACTGACTTCTATATAACTGGACCGCGGATTTCTGATACCTTTGTATTGTCAAAAATGTCCTCAATGGATAGGCGCCATCTCGGTGAGACATCCGATGGGTAAACTACAAAAAAACGATTCAGAATTATCTTTCAATGGGAAACTTGCAAATTTTAGTTCTTAGAAACTTAGTCGAATTTTTGGTTTACCGACAAGTATTTCTAGCTTTCAAAAAGTTGTCAACTCACTAAACTCCCTTTTCCCTTTGAGTTTGTTCCCATACCTCTTTTCCATCTCATGTATATATCTCGCATGTAATTGGTTGAGGATAGATGGCGGTATTTTGAGGGCATTTTCCAGCGGTTTGCCCCACTGACCTCTATATAACTGGACTGCGGAAGAACCTCTGGAAAATGTCCTCAAAAGTCTGCCATCTTAGAACGTCATAAGTTCTCCTGAATCAGTCGCATAAAAAATGTGTTTCATGAGATGGAGAAGGGGCTGGGACCAAACTCGAGGGAAAAGCAAGTTTAGTGAGTTTACAACGTTTTGAAAGCTAAAAACGTTTGACGGTAAACTCACAAATTTGGCTAAGTTTTGATATCTTTGACAAGTTTCCCATCGGAAGATAATTCTGAATATTTTTATGTGGTATTACACGTCGAAACTCGTCGGATGACTCACCAACACGGCGCCGATCAATTGCAGACACGTTTGGCGATACAAAAGTGTCAAAGACCTGCAGTCCAGTTATATAGAGGTCAGTGGTTTGCCTGCAGTTCAGTTATCAGTTGACAGTGATTCTCGGTAACCTGCCTGAGCTGTCGTTTGATGAACGTTTACAAATGTAAAATCAACCAATCGTAACTCGCGCATCTTACCCAGAACCCAATACTTCCGTGGTTTCTGGAGGGGTCAATTGTGATGTTTAGGTTTAACGAGAATCCCTCACTGAAATCATTGAATATATCTAGCGCTGCAGCCGCTCTTAAAGTGGCTCCCTACAGTTTTTGGTTTTGCCTCATGATCAGGTTTTCATCAAGGGCTTTTTTGCTCGTTTCCAATCCCCGGTAATCTATCCTCAAATTTTTATCATACACTTTAATCATGAAAATCTTTCTATTTTACACAAAGATTTCCAAAGTACCAATTCTTTTTTGCAGTCCAAGGGTTTCTTCGGGCTTAATATTTCCCCAGTTTAAAATCTGACGAGTTAGTGTAATTTTATGCAAAATGAACCAATATTGTCCTACTTAATTATAGAGAGGTTATCAAGAGCCACGTGTAATTAGGGTTTAAGTTCAATCCTGTTTTCAATGTTTACAAATTACTCGCGTACTTTGCTTCGTAAATCTGACCATTTTGTGAATTTTTTGAAGAAGTGGGAGAAATTAAAACATGGCCGATTACCTATAATTACGATAATCAAACATTTCTACTTCGGCGACCGTCTTCAAAAGTTTGCGTTTTCAGCGGAATCAATATCGTTGTCATATGAATAGGACATTCAAACGCAGGGGAAATGCGTTTTAAAGTGATAAAACAACCGTCCGGACTTAGAATATATTTAAGTCATTAAGATCCGAGGAAATTGAAAAAAACGATTTAAAAACTTTTGCTAAATTTTTTGTCACGGTTCGTTGGTGCTCAACGAACCATGAATATTACATGCACAAAAAACACTCTTCTGACTCTAATTTTTATTGCAAATTTCAAAAAACTTAGTTTCGAACTGAAATTCAAGCACAAAGTAGTTGAAAATAATAAAAGTTTCCACAGTACACTCATATCGTAGATTTGAGGGGTCGTACGGAATAGAGTTAAAGGACTAGAGTACACTCATAATACCGTTATTTAACAAGGTTAAAGGCTATGCGTTTGCTGTTTTTCAACTAAAACCATTACGCTGCCATTGCAAGCAACTCTAAAGCTACGATTTAAGACCATAAAAGATAGCTGTTAATTCTTTTTGTTACTTTATCTTACTCAACCAAAATAATCCACAATCAATGAAAACAAAAATCAAGCGACTGCTCATTTTAAAACTCGTTAAAAAGAGTGCTTCCTAATCAATGGATTCTCTAAACTAGTAAAGGTAACAGTACAGGTACAGGTAAGGCGTCTTTATTAAAACGTACTGATTAATCCATTCAGCTAAGCTGTCCTCCTTAGTGGTACAGCGAAGGCCATCACTCATCGGTCCATTGTTACGACAGGGAGGAAGCCAGAGTACCCGGAGAAAACCTGCGATGTTTGACAGATTCAAACTAAACGACATATTTCTTACATGTGCCCAAAGTAACTTTAACTCTTTAACTACCACACGTACAAACTTGGGCCCTTTGCTATTTTACTCTGGCTAACCGCAGACGATTTTACTGAAATGCGGTGGTTAAAAGGGTTTAGTCAGACAACAGTGATGTGCGGCAAAAGAGCCTTACATGCGTAAATATCTCACCTGTTGTTACAGGCTGTTTGGTTTAAGCCTGTAACAACATTATCATCATGATAGAACAGGACTGGTAAAATAACGACATTGTTCCGTCATGTTTCAACATTCTGTTACAACTTGGCGAATCAACAGCGGTTGTTCATGTATGTTAGAACAGCCAAAAATCCAGCTTGATACAACAACCATGTTCGTGGTTTTTGTAACATTGCTGTTCACCATTGTTCCTTCGTCATGCCCAAACAACATGTTGTATCATGTATGAACAACTTTGTTGGCTTAACATGATTGTTTTATGTTGTTCACCATTGTTACTTCGTTATGCCCAAACAACATGTTGAATCATGTATGAACAACTTTGTTGACTTAACATGATTGTTTTATGTTGTTCACCATTGTTACTTCGTTATGCCTGAACAACATGTTGTATCATGTATGAACAACTTTGTTCGCTTAACATGATTATTTTATGTTGTTCACCATTGTTACTTCGTTATGCCTGAACAACATGTTGTATCATGTATGAACAACTTTGTTGGCTTAACATGATTGTTTTATGTTGTTCACCATTGTTACTTCGTCATGCCTGAACAACATGTTGTATCATGTATGAACAACTTTGTTGACTTAACATGATTGTTTTATGTTGTTCACCATTGTTACTTCGTCATGCCCAAACAACATGTTGTATCATGTATGAACAACTTTGTTGACTTAACATGATTGTTTTATGTTGTTCACCATTGTTACTTC
>JBAHVQ010000083.1:389007-401959 GCA_036872915.1 Nanipora kamurai
TCTTCAAAGAGCGGACTGCCCAGTTCTAATGAGAAGAGTATAGCAGTTAGTTCGCCGACCTGTATTAGTAATAACGTAGAACTAAATATGGATCATGATAAGGATGATGAGTTGATGTTAGTGAAAGCGTCTTGTTTCTTAGTCCATATCTTGGGTTTTACAAGATATTTATTTTTGGTTTATGTTTTGTTTTATATTGTTTGGGTACTTTACCGGATAACGAATAAGTCCGCTTACCCAATCTGACTCAAATCTTGGCCGTGCGTTTTTTATAGAATGTGCATTAATGTACGAAATTCGGCAGCTGAAACACTTTTATCCACCACAATTGGTTGCGTTCTTGTTTTGTCCCTGATTTAAACCCGGAACAGATAGAACACGATAGCGTCATTTTAAAAAGGGAATCCACTGATTTGGCTTAAATACCTATAGGTTGGTCTTCCATATCGCCTGGATGTTTTCTTGTCCGAACGCTTTCTATGTGAGTCCGTATTCCTTTTTCAAACCAGCGGGGTATCGTTTGTTGAACCTTGGCAACTTACGAAACCCGTCGACTACTTGACGAAGATCCCCGAATCATTACACGTTGGTGCAGTTGTCCAGAAATTTCTGATCGGCGATGAATTCTCAAGGAGACCTTACACAGCGACGATACTGCGAGGTAACGAGCAGCGGAGGTTTGTAATTGAAAACTCCACGTATAACCCATCTTTGGTCCCAGTTCTCCCTCCAGAGGAAACAGTAACCATTGGAAACCAAACTGTTGTGATGTGCGCTAATGCAAGTAATGTCACTCAACCGATTCCTATCGTATCTACTGCCTCGGAAACGTTTTCTCTTCCTTCTGGCCATCGCACTGCCCTAGTGAGGCTGAACAACTCGCTGGATCATGAAGCAACCAAGACGTATGATCTGTTGATTGAAGTACACGATAAGGATAGCAACCGACGAGGAAATGTCACGATAAAGGTATTGCACTTCTAAACTGATGTTTTGAAATATTTAATGGATGAAGAACTTAAGTCTTAAGCAGTGGATAAGAAATAACCGCTGGGTCCAGGTTGCATAAAAGTCTTAACCAAGTTTTCCTCCCAAATTTTGCTTTTTCTCGTTTCAGGTAATTATTCTAGACGTAAACGACAACTGTCCCATTCTTCCTAAGATATCCTACAGCTTCTCCCCAGTCCCTCCTTTGGTAAAGACAGCGTTCTTCACGATTGTAGCCACAGATCTGGACAGTGGAAAAAACTCTGAAATTTCGTATTATCCACAACGGATTTCTGAATGGTAAGTGGACATATACACGAGTTTTGCGTAATTAAAATAATTTATGATCATTCAGACTGGTGGAATATGTTTGATCTTTGACGAATTTGTTCAAAAAGTGTCATAGTGAATTTAAAAGTACCAATATACCTGTTAGTGTTATCTAATGTTTAAGAAATTACTAGTTTTTAGCGGATACAAAACACGAGGCAACAGCCGAGACAATTCGACCAGAAAAACGCGCGTGTCCTTATCACATATAAAGATACGACACAGTTATGATTTTCCTTTGTTTTTTCCTCATGAATTATTTATGACTTTGGACGTTATATTTAAAACTGTGCATGATGAAAAATCAATGCAAGTAACATTTGTGGTAACCGTATAAACTGGCGAGATTTTTATCAAGTAGCTTTTAGTAATTTCTCCGCCAGTAAAAAACATAGGTGTTATAAATTGACTATTCTCCCCACGAATCAAGTGATATAGACTTAATCTAAGTATGAATATTAGAGCCCATCTCATTCATGGCTATTCATATTAGAATTTTGAGCTGGGCTCTAATATTCATACTTACATTACGATTTCCGCCTGGTAAATCTCTGGTGAAATAGACTTAATGTGGCGAGTCATAGAGATCTTCGGGATTTAAGTGATACGATGTTAAAGGTATACCAGTAGAGGGAATTGCCCAGTCGAAGTTACACGAACCACTCTTACTGGCACGGGGCAAAAAAGCAGCTTTGCACAAACTTGACAAGTTGCAAATTTCTTGGCAAATTTACTCCAAGTTAAATTTGCATTTAGTTTACCATGGTTGCAATTTCAAATTTATATCACTACGGGTTTGAAGCATATTTACACCCGAGTTTGCACCACTCTGCAAACTTGATTAACAAATTTGCCCAGGTTTTGCTACGAAGCAAATTTCATGCAATCACGGTATTTGAAACTTTGCTATAGGTGCAAATGTTTCACAAATACGCTATTTGCATCTTTACATCAGGCGCAAACGTGGCAAGCGAAGTCTTTGCAATAACTTTGCACCGTTGCAAATTAGAATGTAAGAGCTGCCAACTTATTTTTTTGTCCTGTGTGGTCGTTAAGCCTAATTTCCACTAGGGGCATTGTGCGCGCGTACCGCCCTTCTCTTGTTTCTTATTGGTTCTCAGGAATCCTTAGTTTTCCACGAGCCAATCACGAACAAGGAAAAGCAGTGCGCGCGAAAAATTTCACCTAGTGGAAACGAGGCTTAAAGGACTTACTTGATAGTCACCAATCTGTTTTTCTTAACAGGAATTTGGTATCGCGAACTCTTTACAAAACGCAAAACTACACCAAGACCGTTTGGGTCAACAAGACCATCGAGACCACATGGACCTACAGGATTTATTCCGTGGATAACGGGAATCCTAGACGTGGAGATTATATCCCGGTAAATGTTACCATCAATGCAACGTGTACCAGCCATGCCAACTTCGTAATCAACGACACCACCGGGGAAGTTTTCCTCCGGGCTCCAACTTTCACCGTGTCTGAATACCGTAAGTAGGTCGAAGTGGTGCTGTCGCTGTAGCGACCGCGGAGCGGAAACATAGGGTGTTATCCTCCCCTTTTGTCCAGTTGTAAGGGGAAGGTGACTTTGTTTGTACGGGATTACACCTATCAGCTATCTACCCTAGAGTTCCAGTGAGGGCCGCCCCTCATAAGTCCAGTGTTACTACAGAAGGAGACTGGAGTACCCGGAGAAAACGTGTGATACTTGGTTGAATCAACGGGGACAACATTCTTGTCACATGTGACCAAGGTAACTTTAATCTGACCACTGCACGGAGTTAGATTCGAACCCTAGTCGCAGAGGCGAGAGACACGTGCACTACCATTGTGACCCCACAACTCACAAAGTAGATTTATTAATAAGTAATTCTAGAAACTCCTGAGAATTAATCAACTGATATAGTGCCCTTGCCAACGAGCACCTCCCAGCGGAGCAACTACTGGCTTGCAGTTACTCACTATATTATCAGCAGGTGCTAATCGCTAGAACTTTATTACCAAGTATTCATCAGTTTAGCAAACGGTCTTTGTAAAACAGCTAGCGGGGTTCATTCAAGAATATGTTTTGCCAACAGCGATGAGTTATCAATTTTTAATCATATTTACTTTATTTCCTATTTAGCTCTGAAGTCTCAAAAGAAGCCAATGTGTCGGCGTTGTCGAACTGGGCACTACTGTGTCGGTGATGGGACCGAATTACCTTGTGGGATTGCATCGCTCACCGAGTATTCGTTTGCTGGGGCTAGCAAGTGCGAGAAATGCCCGGTGGGCTGGGTAGGAGGTTTTTTCTGTATTATTGTGATATGTTTAACCGGAAAATTTAAGTGACGGGCAACGAGAATAGTAGAGGCGGAATGATCAATTATTTTCCTGCTGAATTAAGGCTGTAGTCAGACAGTCGGAAACTCGAATAAAAGTAACTTTTGGCCAAGGAACACCGATTGACTCTTTAGTTACTTAAACTTGTTAATCAATTCAACGTTTCGCAATAATAATTTATAATAGTGTAGTTTGAGCACTCATTGCGGTAAGTTAGTTTGTAAGTCTTCAGTACAAAAATAAATTCTCTTTGTTTAGTTGTGTCATAACGGCACCGCTCTTCCTTGTCCACCAGACACTTGGGTCATTTGCAATAGCACTGTAAGTACATGAATTGTAGAATTTTCAACCTGCATTAAAATGCCTCGTCTTTACTTTAACGTGAATAATCCTCTTAGTTTTGCCCAGACAAATGCAATCCGTGCGAACCGGGTACTGTATGTTTTAACGGAAAACAAACAGATTGTTTGCCAGGAACTTACAGTGACGGAACAGGTAAATACATATTCTGGAATTCTTCGTACCTTGTTTCTTTCGTTCACTCAGTTGTTCGTTCTATAGTTAGTCCGTACATTCGTCCTTCCTTCCCTTCCTTCGTTTTTCATTTCCTTTCATTCTTCCTTCCTTCCTTCCTTCCTTCCTTACTTCCTTCCCTCCATTTCTCTTTCATTTCTTTCCTTGTTTCCTTCGTTCCTGCTGTTCTTTCTATCCTTCAAGTCATCTTGTATGCCTCCTACTTTCTTCTTTTCTTTACACCTCGGTAACCCTCATTCTTCATATCCTTGTACTTTTAGGATTTCCTTGCAAGTTGTGTCCCCCGGGCAGTTACAACAATATCTCACGTGCCACAACTTGTGCGTGTTGTCCTGCGGGGTACACGAACACTTATGGAAAAGAAAGCTGTCAAGCGTGTCACACGCGCGAATGGGCCGAAGAGGGAATCTTCCCAAACTGTGGGATTTGTAAATCTTGTGTTACCCCAGGACAATGTGAGTTGAGAAATGACGGCCTTTCTTGGTTACTAAAGTTTTTACTTGCAGTTGAACTGGTGAAATTGTCATAATTATTTAATCAATCTTTCCCATGTCACCATCATTACTACCATCATCATCATTATCATTATCATCATCATTATTATCATCATTATCAATTGTATCGTCATAATCATCATTATTATCATTATCATCACCATCATTATAATCATCATCATTATCACCATCATCATTATCATCGTTATCACCATCGTTATCACCATCATTACCATCATCATCATTACCATCATCACAATCATCTTTATAATTTCCATCATCATCATCCACGTCATCAAACACGATTTTGCTTGGGGCCAAAACCTTTTTATGTTTCTTTATCCAGGTCCCTGCTTAGCTGTTCCTTCTCCTTGTCCCCCTGGTGTGTTGTGTCGTAATTTGGATTATGGGAAATTCCGGTGCGGTGATTGCCTCGAAGGTTATGAGGGAAACGGGACTCAGTGTGTCGATGTTGATGAGGTTGGGAATCAACTTGTCTGTTTTTCTTTTTTCCTGTCAGTCTCTAAATGTCTGTCTGTCTGTTTATCTGTGTGTGTGTCTGTTTGTCTGCCTGCCTATCTGTCGACTTGTCTTTTTAGACTAACTGTGTGTTTGTCTGTATGACTGTCTGCAGCGTGTGTGTCTGACTGACTGTCTGTCTGTTCATCCGTCCATGTGCGTGTCTGTCTGTCTGTGCGTCTAGCTGTTGGCTAATACGTACACAGCTACAGTATTTGTGCTAATCATGAATATTTGTTTCCACTTTAGTGCGCTCAAGCCTCACCGTGTAATTCAACGTGCGTGAACCTCTCTCCCGGCTACCGTTGTGGAGCATGTCCCGCAGGACATCGTGGGAATGCCCCATCGGGCATTGGGCTCGAGCAAGCCAAGACAACAAAACAGACGTGTGAGGACATAGATGAATGCGCAGAAGGACTTCATTTGTGCGACGTAAATGCCAAGTGCGTCAACACTATTGTGAGTAATATCTACGAAGAATATACGGATGACATATACACCACCTTGTATCATGAATTAGATTCTCATCAGCGAGTTGACGCGTAGTAATTCTTTTCGCTATATGTGTGGTTTCCAAACCCCTTTGTTCTTTTCTACGTACAAAGCAGAATGCAAATTTAGGCGGGACGTTTTCTTCCAAAAGACTTTCAGCTCCATGCATATCGTTCTGCTACGGCCAATCTTCTGTGCTGGTGGTACAGTGGTATAGTGCTCGTGTCTTCCGCCTGTGTGCAGTCATCTGATTAAACTTACCTTGGTCCCTACTCTAACAGACCTCAACGTTGATTTATCGACAATCATTTAGTCTAATTATATTAAATATCAAATTTGAACTTGTGCCATTAACAGTATTATTATAATATAGCGGGATTTGAATTACTTACAAAGTCGAGCTTTTCACTTCGAAATTCAAACTTTTTCCCTTTTCGTTTATTGCTTCCCGTAACTCTCATTTCGCCCAAGTATAGTGATGGTTTGCAATCAATCCTTTGAGACTCAGTAGACAGTGATACGGCGGCCATCTTGGTTCAGCGTACAATAGAAGTTGAAGAGCTTCTTTTGATACAGTTCATCCAAGATGGCCCCATGACGTCACGTCCAAAGGACCAATATGTGAATATTACCTATACCCTATATTCTGCTGTCTTATCCAGGGCAGTTACAAATGTGGTGCTTGCAATTCTGGTTATGTTGGTAATGGTTACAGTGGATGTACTCCTGGTGATTTCTGTAATGATGACCGCGTCAATGATTGTCATATCAACGCCACTTGTTCGTCAAGGGGGTCTGGACGTTATACTTGCACAGTAAGTTTATCATTTAGCGTTATTAACTTTTCTTTATTTCATGACACATCCACGATTGATTATTTCAACACGAGCGTTAAATCCTTTATTCAACTCATCAGTATTCAGGAGTGTGGTAACCTTACAAATAAGGTTTGATAACTACTTGTCACACTGCTTTCCTTTGAAATGAGTGTGATACCGACTTATTGCATGGTAATGAGTGCATATTCTAATTTTTAATGACCAACGTTTCTTCTACATTAGATATAAAGGGAAAAAATCCATTTAATTGTGAGTGAGTCATGAGATAGGGTTGTTAATCAATGTTCACTCGGGTGATAAAGGATTTAACATCGCTCGTGAAGATTAAACGTCCTCTCGAGGTCTTTGGTCCGTCATGGCCGTACCATCGATGGTTATCACAAATAGGTTAAGTAACCAATCAGAAGTGTTCTAAGGTTTTGGAGCTTGTAAGGATGTTTTCAATCAGCAAATTAACTCTTTCCTGTCCGAGGACTTTCCCCTGGATGAGTAAAATTGTCTGGTGTTAGCCAGAGTTAAATATTAAAGTCTCCATAGGTCACTGAGGACCTATACAGACAGGAAGGAGTTAAATCTGCCGTGACATATGATGGCTCTTAAAAAGAAATGGCTTATTCGTTCGTCTGACACGTCATGACTTGCAAGAAATGTCACCTGTCAAATGCAGCATTTAGCTTCTCAGAGTTTTCGATGCAAAACATGTTGACTGGTCGATAGAAAAACGCCCATTACCTGCGCAACTGCGGGATTTGATGAGGCTGTTCTAAACCTTCTGAAGCCAGCTTGCCTGTTTCTTAAATTTCAGTGCAAAGATGGTTTTGCTGGCGATGGTAAAGTATGTGGACCTGATGACGATATGGATGGTATCCCAACCAAGGGATTGAGTTGTCTCGATCAACATTGTAAACAAGTAAGGATGGTAGTTAAATCCTTCTCACCATATCATTTTATAGGACGACTAGTGGACGTTCGTCAAGCTCGTTCTCTCAGAAAAATGATTTCTGAGCCCTAGACGGGAATCGAACCCGCAACCTTCTGATGAACGGCGAGACGCTCTAGACGCTCTAACCGTCTAGGGCTCAGAAATCGTTTTTCTGAGAGAACGAGCTTGACGAACGTCCACTAGTTGTCCGAGATTTACCAAGCTCCCACATGAACTAAGTTCGTGTTCAGTGTTAAGTATATCATTTTATAGTCACGTTTTCCGTTCCCTTCTTTCGTCGTCTCATTTTGTCTACTTTTTTCGTCGACTTTGTTTGTCCTACTTTCTTCATATACTTATCCATTTCTTCCTCTTGAACTCCTTCTAACCAATCTTAGTCTCCACTTTTGTTTTTCTTCGTAAAAGTGACAGAAAAGTTATGTGCAGCATGACAGTGTGGTGAAGTATTAATAACGTCTTTAAGATTATTCAGTTAAGTAATTCAAACGTTGCATGTTTTGCGAGATTGGATACGTTCGCGCCTATGCACACTTTCAAACGATTCTATTGAATAATCTCAAAGATATACATGACCTTCCAAGTCAGTATGCCGTGTAACTACGAAGGTATGACATTCACGTGTCAAATCTTGAAATCTCATGAAGGAACTGGGAAAATGGAAGAACTGTAAACCATGGAACCAGTTTTGACAACTTTTAAGCTTAAGTTTAAAAACATCTCTTATGAGTGAAAGAGGAACATTTCTCTGGAAATTTCGAACTTCATTTTTCCTTCATGTACACTTCAAAAAGTATCTTTTTTACCTCCTTTCTTTCAGTTCTTTTTTTCGTTGTTTTATTTTCTTTTCTTTTGTTTTCTTTCTCTTCCAATATTTCCCTTTTCCTTTCGCTTATCCCTTCTTGTAGTTCGGTGTAATGTGCCATGTGGCACTCACTTTCTTTTGTTCTTCTAGCTCTATTCTCATCTCAATTTTCTTAACTCCTTCTTTCTATGTCTCTTCTGCGCCCATTATTCCCATACTATAACCCCTGGTACCCCTCTCCCTCCTTATCTTCCACTGTCTATTCTCCCCAGGACAATTGCCCTTCGATTCCTAACGAAGGTCAAAATGACAACGACGGAGACAGCGACGGTGATGCATGTGACCCGGATGACGACAACGACAACACCAAAGACGATAAAGTAAGTAGCTTGCGGGGTAATTATAAAGTCAAACGATAATTAAACCATAAAATTCTGCAGTAAGATTAAACCCTTTACACTCCAGAGTCTTGCAGTGAATTAATTTAGTTAAAAAATCCCCCATACAAGGTGCTTCAAAAATACACTCGTGCAACCACAAAATAGTTTAATTCCCTCAATATTAACTTGAGCATTTTGTCTTGGAACAGAGATTAGTTTGTTATACCATGTCAAAAAGTGGAGCTTTTGCTACCGAAAACAAAATTACTAAATGTTGTTGTTTACATTACCCGTTGCCATTAGGTCAAGGCGCACTTATTTCGTACTCTTTGCTGAGGTATGAAAACTTTGAAAACTTTATCATCTTCTCATTTTTGACATGTAGTGTTGCGGGTTCGTCTCTGTTCGAAGATGAATGTGATGAAATTAATATAAAGACATTGAACAATCTTGAAAAAACGACCAACGAACGTTCCTCAAGCTCGTTTCCTCAAACGATTTCTGAGCCCTAGACGGGAATCGAACCCGCAACCTTCTGGTGGCCGGTGAGACGCTCTAACCATTGAGCTAGCACGACTCTGGTGGTGAGCTAAGGTGCAGGTTCGTCATATGTACTGCCTGAGTGGAAGTCACGATATGATAATAATGATTGAAATATTAATTGCTGAACACAAAGTCGGTTCATGTGGGAGCTTGGTATATATCAGACGACCAACAAACAAACTCGTTTCCTCAAAAACGATTTCTGAACCCTAGACGGGAATCGAACCCGCAATCATCAGAGGCTTGACGAGCATTCGTCCGCCGTCTGATGTACATCCAGATCCCACATGCACAAGTTTTGTATTCAATATTCAGCGTTATTATCATACAGTAGCTTGCATTTAGGCAGCACATCTGTCGAACCAGCACCTTAGCTCACCATCTGAAACTTGGTAGCTCAATGGTTAGATCGTCTCACCGGTCATCAGAAGGTTACAGGTTTGATGAGACTCAAATCATTTTGTGAGATAATGAACTTGACGGACGTTCGCTGATCGCCTCATATTTTATGTTTGTTTTTTTCTTTCGTGATGGCCTTTTAGGATAATTGTCAATTTGTAGCAAACTCGGACCAAACAGATAACGACATTGATGGCGTGGGAGATGTCTGTGATAACTGCAATACAACACAAAATCCAAACCAGCAGGACATTGATGGAGATGGTATGGGCGATGAATGCGATAGTGATATAGATGGAGACGGTAAGTTCCTTGGAAACTCGGACTTGGACACCACTTTGTTTTTTAAGTTTTGGCCCCGAAAATGAGGAAATTCATTAGGATTGTGTAATGGTCGACACGTCACCATTACACAATAGAAAAGTGTAACATATAAAGAACCAAAAAGGATTGGGAAACTGCCGGAATTTTAGTGTAAAAAATCTGACGTTTCGAGCGAAGGCCCATCGTCTTGCGAAACGTCGGATTTTATACACTTAAATTCCGGTACTCTACTTTTATATCATTGTTGAAATTTAACATGTCCGGCCTTCTCTTTTGGCTAACCCTTGTAGACCCTGGTGATATTCGAATTAGATTTTGTGCGCTGATCAATTGTGTTTTTCGTTAAGGTATATTAAATCCAGCAGACAACTGTCCAAAGGTGAACACCACTGACCAGAAAGATACAGACTCAGATGGTATTGGAGACGTTTGTGATAACTGTCCAAAGGTCAGAAATTCTGACCAGGTACGTTTTTTGCTATGATTTGCCGTTGTAGTAAGAGAAGAAATTCATTTTATTTTTATTTTATTTTCATTTTAATTTTATTTTAAAATTAGAATAAAATACAACTAAAATTAATTAAAATTAAAAAGAAATTGATTTGATTTGATTTTTTTTTAATTTTAATTTCTTTTATTTTAAAAATAAAACAAAACAAAATAAAAATGAAAGAAATTACAAATAGAAAGAATTTCATTTTATTTCATGTCTGTTTGTATTTTTATTATAGTTATTTTATTTGAAAAAGAAATAAAAACAATTGTTCGTTCTTCAGGCGAGTTGAAAACGTATCCTCGGCTATTTTCTTTTCGATTACCAGGCTGATGGAAACCAGAACGGGTATGGAGATGCTTGTGATACCACTGGAAGCGATAGGTAAGGATCCAAGTGTCGTAGGGATGAGTTACCCTGGTTTTCTGGTGATCCACCTCTGGGATAAATAACCCATGTAGCCAACAACGTTGGCGTTAGAATTAGGTTTAGAATTAGGTGTAGGATTAGGTTTAGGATTAGCGTTTGGATTGGTGTTACGATTGGAATGTTGGGAAGGACAAGAGTTTGGATTTGCGTGCGAATAAGTTTCAGGTTCTGGTGGGGGTCATTGATCTCTGGGGAGGTCACTCATCACTACTGATAAGTGTCCTAAGGTCACTCACTCCTAGGGGTCTTATAACCGGCAACCAGCGTATTTAGGAAGTATAGTTCCATGGCCATGGCCCGGGTACTCTGTTCCGTATGTTAAATTGATACATTTTAGTACCTACTAGAAGAGATCTTTATTTTTGAGTGAGTCACGAAAACTGACCTAGGTCCCCGTGGATGTAGTAAACTGATGTTTTGACCATTATGATTGGCTGTTAGCCCATCATGGTCGGTAGTCCCGCCAGGAAAAGTTAGGCTACACCATTGGGTGAGGGTGCAAGTCCAAGACCTGCTTAATGAAAAAAAATGCTCATCGTAGAATCGTAATTGTAGCTCAGACAAGTGCCTTTTCAATATGAACTTTCGGTAGTCATTCTCAACGGATACCCTCAAATTCCAGCTGTTGTATTTGTCTTCTCTGAAGAAAAGGTTCGCGTTCAGTTTATTGGAAATGACGAAGGCTACAGGTGTCTAGTACCAGACTTCTCCCGGTCAAAGACTCATGGTTTCTCCGATATTTTCACTTCAGAGATGGAGACAGTATCTATAACGACTACGATAACTGTGTTGACCTTCCAAACGCCGAACAAGCAAACAAAGATGGCGACACCTTTGGTCAGTAGATTTACTATCATACCTGGTGGAAAACCGATAAAAGACTTTTGTTCATTCAATCTTTCATTTCTTCATTCGTTCGCTATTCATTTGCCCGGTTGTTTCGTCGGCCAAACAAACGAAAGAACGGTTCCTTCATCCGTTCGTTTTTTTCGCTTGTTTGATGGTAGGTTTGTTCTTTCGTCCGTTCATTTAATCGTCCATTCGCTCGTTGGCTTATCTGCCAGTTGGCTGGTTCGTTCGTGCGTCCGTTATTTCCTCTGTTTAGTCGTTTGGTCGATCGTACCTTCTTTCGTTCGTCCGTTGGTTCATTTGTTTCCTTGGTCGGCCGTTCGTTCGATCATTCGTTTGATCGTTCTAATGTCTGATCGTTCGTTCGTTCGTTCGTTCGTCTACAATCGCACTCGTACGGTCCCTCAGCCGGACCTGCTGTTTGTTAGTTTCCTTGTGTTCCCCGCTGTTCCATGGTTGACCTCTCATGATAAATACTCGTATCTCCTAAACTTCCCCCAATTTTTTCCCCTTCCTCTTGGCTAAGAAAATCTCAAGATTCCCGTGCTCTCCGTTTATAAAATAACCGCGCACTGTATATGATTTTTTCTCATAGGAGATGTATGCGACGAAGACATTGATAATGATGGTATGCTCAATGACAAAGACAACTGTCCGTTAGTTTCCAACCCTGCACAGAACCATTCTCAGCTTATCTTCGACGCCAATGGTTAGTAAAAGCATTATGTTTTAGATCGCTGCTCGAACAAAACAGCAATCGAGTAGATTGCAAACTGCTGTTCAGTCATCCGAAGAGGTTATTTCAAACTCCGCTCAAGTCAGCTCAATTTTTTAGTTCACTTTGGCTGCGTAGGATAATGGTGAGATTTTTTTTTTCATCATGTGACACCCAAGGTCGAATCTCGAGCTTTCTTTCAATCTGTCAACTCTGCCTTGCTATACTATACCAATCTACTGCATTCTTGATTACTCACACCAAGTCCAAGTTATCCATGGTTATTCTGAGCTACTCCTAACTATATTCGAAACTAGAGGACATATTTACCAAGCTCCCACATGAGCAGACTTTCTGTCCAGTGTTTAAGTATATTCGAAATTATTCGTCATTTGTACGTAGTCCGCTACGGTAATTTTCCATATAGGTTAAAGTATGAAGGAGAGGTTTTTATTCAACTGTGAAGACCGAGGTGCGCCTTTACAGTTGAATAAAAACCGACACCCGAATACTTTAACTAGTTTATATGCTCGAGAGACCATATTCTTTTGTTTT
>JBAHVQ010000083.1:410558-424950 GCA_036872915.1 Nanipora kamurai
TTGTTAACCCTTTCCTGGCCGAGGACTTTCCCCTTGACGAGTAAAATCGTCTGGCGTTAGCCAGAGTCAAATACTAAAGCCTCCATAGGTCACTGAGGACCTATACCAACAGGAAGGAGTTAAGAAGGTAGTTTTTAAACCCTTGTTAACCCTTTCCTGGGCAAGGACTTTCCCCTTGATGAGTAAAATCGTCTGACGTTAGACAGAGTAAAATCGTCTGGCATTAGCCAGAGTCAAATACTAAAGTCTCCATAAGTCACTGAGGACCTATGCCGACAGGAAGGAGTTAAGGAGATAGGTTTTAAACCCTTGTTAATCAAGTGTAAATGCCACAGTATTCATTGAATACACTCTATCTTTGGTTTGGTGACAGCTATGATTCACTCACCTTCAGATGCCAAACTACTTCCAGTATTTGGTTCTTTACTGGCAACTACCTTCTCTACCAGTTGGTTGTAACTCAAGTTACCTATGGCTGCCTTGTATTCAACACTCTGGGGGTCAACCAACCAGCCATGGTACAAGTGGATGTTTAATATGTCAAACACAACACACTCTGGAGTAAACTCAAAATCAGCCACCCTAAATGGGAATATTTACATGTGTGAACAACATTTTAACTAAACTAAGTAGTTTGCTAAATCAGAATATTAGTATATATATTAGGATATATATGCTAATACACATAATACATATTTACATGCACATAATAATTTTTGTATATAAAATTATAAAAAATTTTTAATTTCCCTGCAGATGTTGCAGTTATATAATGTCTTATCTGATGGTATTTATATGTTTGTAGCAATTAATTGTGTTCAAGATAAAGTTAAACAAAATAAAACAAAACAAAATATATACTGGGATGTATGTATAGGTGTATGCATAAATATGTGCATTCACTCAAGTTTAGTGTTTTAATTTCTAAAGCTAATCTTTTTTTTAATCATATCATTTGACTAATTTTTCAGAGCTTCGCAATAGATTTGTAAGTTGACTTCACAAATTAAAATCAGCCAATAATGTTATCTGAAAAATTTTGGTAAAAGGTCCGTTCTTCCAGGTGAAATAGTAAGAGTTTAGTTTCACTTCATATTGGAGTTGAGCATATTGAAATGCATTATTTTAGATAGTTCATGGAGTATTAACATAAGTATTTTTGATAGTTCATGGAGTTTTAAAAACATATTAAAATTACCCAGTATTACAAGATTTGTGGATTGACCTTATGGGGCCACAGCTGGATCCATAAAGGCTAAAGTTGGGTTCCCTTACTCACCCTGTAAACCTAACATTCACATCCAGACCAGTTTTCAGTTTGGGAAGTATGCTCAGCGCATCCTGCATGTTCTGCTCAAAATTTCGTTGAGCTCCTTCAGCCAAATTCTATAAATAAGTAAATAAATTAATAAGGCTAGAATCCAATCACTGCTACGCATATCCTAATATAGTTGTATGAATCTCTTGTGCTCTTTCCCAATTGGTAGAGCTGGGCTGATGGCTGAAGATCCATTAGTTCCAATCCAGCAACACAAATCAACTCAAGAATCAAGTTGACTTTAACAATGTAATTAGTTAATTGTGAAATTTACTCTTGGTAGAATGGTACAGTTATGTCCGTGTAATCTGAATCATGAAAGTAGAAAAAGAGCTGGTATTAAAGTGTTACACTCATTCTTTGCCACCATTTCTCCACCTTTTGCAATTCTTGCTTGAATACAAAAACTGTGCAATGTGCCATAGGTAACATTGCCCAGTGTAACAGCATCTTCAGAAAGACAAGAGTTATCATTACTAAGAGATAATTGCACACTTACTTCCGGAATTTCTTTCAGAACATGATCCCCCAAGTACTCCATGAGCTGAGATGTTGTCACCATCTCTTGCAGGTTGGGAAATTCAATGGCCCTTCTCAACAGAAGAATATTTATAATAGCAAGAAGTGGACAAGGTCCATTGTCATTCTGAGTAACTATAGGAGTTTTCAAACCTTTCCAAGTGATCCACTTAACATAGTAGGGACGATTGGTCAATTCTTGTTCACTTGATGGTTCACTAGTTCTAGCAATCGCACCTTTCGCTAAGTCTCCTCCACTTTTGTCTCTCACAGTGAATTCCCCTTGTTTTGAACCACTTCCCACGTCATCGTACTCCGCTTCTGATGTCTCCGCCTCAACATCGTCATCTTCTTTCAAACCTGACTGCGCTAGCACTTCGGAAGCTCCAGCCTCTGGAGTGCTTTGTTCTGGCAGATTTCCCCGATTTACTGCACCTTTGGAAGAATCCTGTCGAGTCTCTTCGCATCCTTGATCGTTCTCGTCTGCAATTCCACGACGATCCACCTCCTGCGTTCGCAGTTCCGCCGTCCTTTCATCCGTATCCTCCAATTTCTCCGTTTTTTCAATCGCTATTGGAGAAGCAGTATCGTTACCATTATTCTCAGCCTTCTCTATGCTTCTTTCGTCGACCACTGATATGTTTTCTTCCATTGTTAAGTTCTATCTACACCATTTCCATTCGATCTCCGACAATCAGTATAAAACTAACCACTTTTTCACCTTCCCTCACTTATCAACAATCCGCCATCTTTATTTAGGAATACTTTAGCGGAAATAAGAAAATCTACCCCAGGCTTTCGGGAGGCGTACTTACGCGGTCATGGTCGAACAGTGAAAATGGCGCGAAAATTTGTATTAGTACGATGTATTGTTGAAAAACGTTTGTTGAATTTACACCGTAAAAACTGGGAACTTTGCTCTTGGCATTGAATGGACAATAGCAAAATGCTGGCAAGAACTCTTTAAGGTTTGTTTAGAAGTGAAACTTTCCCTTAATATACTGTACTAACTAATGTAATGACCTCGCGAAAAAGTAAACTGCATGTGGAACGAGAGAGAAGTAGTCAAAAACATCATGTTCATCAATAAGGCTTGAAAACAAGAAGAAATACCAGATTAGTTCATGAAATTCATACCAAAAAATAGTAGATACTTACAGTGGTTGGCCCTTGGCTGTCAGCACTTCAACTACTGATCCAGGGGTCTGTTGAATAGATTACTCCAGGGGGGCCACCCAGGGACACCAATAGTGAGGTTTGGGCCACAGTACCCCCTACCAAAAAGAGATGATTTCAGTGTCAATTCCAAAAATTTGACTTGAAAATCAGTGGCATAGGAACAAATTTAATGTGGGGGGGACCTGAAGTTTGCATACATATATCAACGTGAGGCTAAGTAGCATCTCTGGTAACTGCCTATTATAACTATTGAAGGGAAGAGGACACTAGTATTTGACTCTAGCTAGATGATCTTACCCTTGAGTGGGACAAGCTATGCCCATTAAAAAGGAAAATGCTGCCATTAAAATGCTGCCAAAATCATATGTGTGCTCAAATCTGAGCACTTAAGTCTATTGCTATTCCTTCCTTCACCTTTTTCTTTTCAGGTTTACTCACATTCTTGTATCCAAACCCTTTGGGGTAAACTTGAAATTGTAGCCTGGGAATAAGACTAGTTCACTGGACTCTACAATGTTCTAGCTGCACTGACTATCTGTCTGCAGATAAAAGTTTCAACATTTGAAGCACGTGCCTCACCCAATTTCTTTGAAAGAACAGAAAGTGCCCCTTATAAGGATAAAATGTGCTTTCGTAGTAAAGTGAGACACATCATTTTCCTGTCCATTCCCTGCAGATAACAGACTGTACAGTCAACTTCACTCAGTCAAGAATATCTATGACAAATTACATCTATTTTTCATTTTAATTGTTTTTCATAAGCATGACCACAAAAAGATATTTTCTTTAGCTGAAGCCTGATTTTCACTTGAGGAATTTTCTATGCACATTGCTTTTTTTCTCATTTCTGATTGGCTCTTGAGAATTCTTTCTATCCCAAGAAACAATGAGAAACAAGAAGCAGTCAACGGGTGTGGAAAATTCCACTGGTCAAAATCAGGCTTAACAGTGAAGGAAAGTGTGCAAGTGACTCATACAATACCAATAATAAATTCCTCCCACCCAAAAAGAAAAACAAATTGTCTACACCTTCATGAAATGATATTTATGTTAGGTAAAGGAAGTTCTCAAGTGTCAGAATGATATATTTTGAGACCCAACTGGGAACCATTGGGAAAAATTGCAGTTCTAGGACCTCTGGCTGGGAATCAAACCTACAACCCTGCGAATCTAGTGCAGTGCTCTGCCAACTGAACAACAAAGGCCATTGCTGAGAGCATGGTGACAAATTCTGTATATATATTCGTGGGAATGCTGGTGAAGTGAAGGGTATATTCAAGGAATATTTGGCATTAACACTCAGTAACGTGAAATGATATTTATGTCAGGTGAAGTTAAAACAAGCAGAAATAAGAAAAACAGATTGAGTGCAACCAATTATTTGAAATCAATTTAAATTTGTACAAAGATTTTAAAATTTCAACATGTATATTCCATTATTAGACACTCTAGCAAGATAAATACTTATGCCAAATTAGATAATTTCGATATAAGTCTTAGATATTATTGATTTCTCAGTAAGTAACAAATCTTGTTCATGCTTGTGAAATGGTTGACAAGGAAGGTGTTATAACTATTAGTTAGATGCAACAGATGAATTTAAACAAGGCACATTTTCAAGACTGGATCGTTAACGGCTTAAATAATTGTAGAGTTATTGCATCCCAAGTTTACCATTTATTGCACCTCAAATATTTCAGACCATTAAATGACTATGATAAAATGTTTCTAAGATAAGACTCTTAAAGTAAATGGTTTGAACCTGGGAGAATCATGACATGTTTGTTTCGAAACGTCAGCCCTTTCTACCAACAGTCTTTCTCAAGACTGCACTAACCGGGACGATCAACTTCCACAAACATGTCAAGACTCTTATTTTGGAAAAACATATCATTGCAGATTGGAGAAAATGTTTTGGTTGAATGAAATTCCAAGAAAATTTGCAGATTAACTCCTTCACTGCTGCATGGGAATTTTGTTATTTTACTCTGGCTGGCGCCAGACGAATTTAGTCGACAGAGAAAGAAATGTGGCAGGAAAGGAGTTAAAGAGGGAAATACGTCAACAAAACGCCAAAACTCATTGAGTTGGAAGCAGAAGGCTGTACGGCTGGATTTCTGCTAGGCGTAAAATGTCACGGACGCGACTTTTCTATAACGTGCAAATTGAAAAGTTTGGAAACTCATAAGACAAAAAAGTCACGCGCGCAACATTTTATGCCAAGTGGAAGTCCACTTTAAGACTTTCTTGAATTTAGATTCAAAACTCGGGTCAAAATGTTGAAATGTACACAATTCCTAACTTTAACACACACCATAAGCTTAACCCCTTCCTGTCCGTACAGGTCCTCAATGACCTATGGAGACTAGCATTTTACTCTGGCTAATGCCAGGCGATTTTAATCGACTAGGGAAAAATCTTCGGACAGGAAAGAGTTAACAAGGGTTAACTCATTCCTGTCCGGATAGGTCCTCAGTGACGCATGGAGACGTCAGTATTTTACTCTGGCTAACGCCAGACGATTTTACTCGTCAAGGGGAAAGTCCTCGGACAGGAAAGAGTTATTACATAATCAAAGAACAAGAATATGATGTAACTGACTACGTAAGAATGTCGAGTGGGAAATACAGGACCTCTTTGACTATTACAGCAGTGGAGTTGCTTCTGCATTCTTTTGATTGTTTTTTTATCAGTTTCGACTCTTTGTTTACAGTAGATCTACCATTCACGAGAAAAATTGTCTGGCGTTAGCCTTAGTAAGCTAGTTCGGCGTCGCTACCGTCCGGAAAGAGTTCAAGATCCAAGGAGAAAATGTAGTAGATATTTCGAATATACTAACCGGTTGCTACTTCGGTAGTTGTTGACAAAGAAAAAGTTGGGGGACATACCACGTATATTTCCTAACGTTGTTTTTGTTTAATGATACGTACGTTTCCTGAGAAACGTCAATACACTTCCTTGCACTTTCTTTTCATATTTATACATATTAATTATTTTCGCTTTAGGAATTTTATATATTTCTTTAACTTATGTAACGAGACCTCAATTCTTTAGACAACGTAGTCCTTTGACAAAAAGGTGATAAGCTCTTTCTTTCTTGCCGTAAATGTATTATAACAGTATTAATGGCAGAAAATGTCAGTTGGAAAAGTTGCAAATCACCTTTAGTGTAGAAGGAGATTCTCTTTTAACTACTTGTAAGGTCAAGAGGGAAGGCTTACGCGCTTGAAATTCGGAGGTTGCGGCACTGTGGCCAATATTTTTCTATGCAAAATGGACTTACATATAACTCCAAACAGTTTACGAGCAAAACGATAGGATAGTGGACACAAACTTAATGGGATGAAGAAGAAAACTTCGACTGACCATTTACATGCAACCTTGATTATCTCTAAATCCTCTCTTATACTTAAAAAGTCCTCAATTATTCTGTGAGGCTCTTTCATTTAAAACATGCATACATCACCGCAACGCTAGTAGAAATGCTAAACCTTCATCAAACGACAGTGCGTTTATCTGAAAAACATTACCCCAAAGCTTCTATTTGACGTCACTGCGTGCTTTTCGTGAGAACCCTGGACATATCGCTTCGTCATACTGAGCTTCGGATGAGCGTTGTATTTGAATGAGAAGAATCTTCTCCGTTCTGTATGTAATTCGTACCATTTCTGTTAACCTCCATTGTGGGAGGGGGCTTCAAACATTTCCACGCGAGAACGAAGAACAACGCTGTGAAGAATTTTACGACGACAGCAACCGCAGTTGTGATGTAAATCAGGCGTTCGTTGTCGTACTCCAGACAATTACCGCGACTCCCACACCTTGGATCAAAGAGAGACACTTTTAACGGCCGATACATCATTAACATTATTTTCAGTTAATTACTGTTACTTTACTTTCAACCATTACAAACCTAAGTCCTTAATCCTTTAACGCCCAGGGCTCATCCCTGTGACGAGTAAAACCGTCTGGTGCTTGCCAGAATAGAATTCTAATTAAAGTCCGCTCTTGCTCTTTAATGGATTTACTACCGCAGCAGACACTGTTAACACTGTAACATTACCATCACCATTTCACAGATAATTCTTGGTATTACCTTCAGCAAATTTTTTGTAGTGTTCTGTTCACCATTGGCACAGTTAGTTCTTTCATTTTTTGATATCTAACTTGACTCGGACACTAAATTTAGCCCTATATATAATCCTAACTTAAATGTATTTCTCTGTAACATCTACCCTAACATTGCCTCTACTACCACAACTTTTAATCTCACCATGATAATCAAGAAAGGACCAGATGACTTCGACCTAGCTACGTTAGCCAACGATTGGTCGATTACCCATCGATAAGTCGGAAATCAAACCTAACAAATGTCCTAAGCCTAACACTAAAAAAAACCCTAATTTACCAAGCTCCGAGTTATCATAAACACAACTACCTTCTATTCTCGTAATGTGCTTGTGTTATGTATTGCATCAATAGCTGTAGATTCACTAACTTCTCCCCGATCACTGGTACATTACCTAATTGATAACTATTGCCTTAATGAGAATTGAAGATTAGGAATTAAACATATTGGAAGGACCCTCACTTATCTTGCCACAAAATACATGTAGTATCTATGAGTTTTCCATAAATTATTGGTCCAGGAATTGCACCAAATAGGCGGACAAAAGTCATTTGCCATCCTAAGGAATATGCCTTGAGGTGACCAGGAACAGATCTAAACGAAACAATCAAGGACAAAAGATGAAGACAGCAACAGCAACAAGAATAATAACAATAACAGCAACAAGGCTTAAGGACAAGCAGGATTTATTGTAGAAATCGGATTTTCGGACACCATGTGTGATAATTTTTTGGGTAGCCTTTCTTCTAAACAAGAGAGGACCCAATAGATTAGACCCTCCTGTCGAACCTGATCTTAACGCGATTAATTCCTCAAAACTTACATACAGATTTTTAAATTGAATGCTGAATATTTACTTTGTACTTTACACAAATTCGAATGCTGTATATTTACTTCGTACTTTATTTAACAGAACAGAAATCCTGCATCAATTTTTTAAAATTTTTATTACGCACACTGTTGCTGCGTCGACGTAACATGCGCCAACATTTTTCGAATTGCGAAATCCCCGCAATGCTGCGCTCTGGAACAAACATTGGACAAGCGAGACGAGTTAGCCTGAACAAGTTGCTAATTCGCGTGGCGACAGTTATACCTTAGAAGAGCAATTACTGTTGGTGTTTGTGCCAAAAATGATGTGAAACCAAACAGAGCCGTGAGAAGCAGGAAGACTGCAGCCTTAGATCCACAATTTGACGAACACTTTCCAAACGATAATTCTTCACTCACTGAACACTGGCAACCAGTAAATATCTGATAATAAAAGAAAACATGAAAGTTTAAATTGGAACAAGGATTCCTAAGATAATGTTTAGCAGCCGTAGGTTTCTCATTTCTCTGCAACGTAGAGGTTGGGTAGAGGAAGCTGCTTACGCGACCTAAGGAGATTCTGTTGTGACGGCCCCCGACCACTTAGGTCAACTATTAGAATTTTAGTCATATGATTGATATCGGAAGGATGCAGGCTCGTTCCCAGACTAGGGCTCAGAAATCGTTTTTGCGAGTAAATTAGCTCGATGAATGTCCACATATCCATAACATTGCCTCATTTCATATCGCGTGGAGAACTGGCACTAACCGATAATTTCGGACGGAAGTACAGAAATATGTTGCGTTAACGGACCCATGACGTTGTTCTTGGACTGCTAAATACTTTTCACCGGTTTTATAAGTGACCGAATTATATACAGAATTTGGTGGTATTAGATCAATGGTATGTTTTAGTTAACCCCATATGTTTTTGTACTTCCAGCTGGAATTATCCGTTAGAGCCAGTTCTCCACGCGATATGAAATCAGACAAAAGCATAAAGCTTCCACGTGCACAACATTTGGGTATGACATTAATGGTCTACAATGCCATTATTAGTACATCGTGGTTACAGCTTAGGCAGCACGTTTGTCGAACCAATCTCTTAGCTCAATGGTTAGAGCGTCTCCACGGTTATCAGAAGGATGCGGGTTCGATCCCTACTTTTGTGATATTCAATTCGAAATTGGAAGGGTGTTTTTTAGTTACTATTTGTTTTATTGAAATTGAAAGGTCAAAATGACAACGCATAATAGGTTGAATTTCACGATGTTAAATGAAACAATAGGTAAACGATTTTTTTTAAACCTTGCTCGATAAGCGAGTTTATATTAGGTTAGATAATATCGATATATCGATAGACAGATATCGATAGAGTTTAGATTAGGGTCAAGACCCCACCCAATTCTTGTGATTTCTTCGGGGGAAAAGGCAACTAAGCATTGGAGGGGTTCACATACTTTAGTAATGTGAATCAAATATGTCTTACCTTTTCCTTTTCTATTTTTGTGGAACATCTTGCGACACAAGGAGACCTAAACGTGGTCTTACGAAGTCTGTCACACACCGGGAAGTACAACCAATGTTTGCAGTCGCAGTCAATGTCACATTTGGTTGTTTCCAAGTGCGTTCTAGAAAGTGGTTTATTAAAACACGAAATCATTTAACCCACAGGTTTTAATAATGCTCTACTTTAACAATCTACCAATTGAGCTAGACCAGAAACCTTTGATGTATATAATATATCAAACACAAGGGAGAGTGTTGAACCCTGAGATGTTTTTCGAGGTGTTTGGTCCAATCCTTGAGCTTCACGGCCATCCAACTCACAACCTTCGATACCCCAGTCCAACACTGTACCAACAAAACTACAAGACCATCCAATCCCCAACCTTTCACACTCCAGTCAAACGCTTTATAAACTGAACTACAAGACCATCAAACTCACAACCTTTACGATATCTCTCTCGAACGGAACCGACCTGTTTTCAAATGACTGGGTTAGTCCAACAACTTCTTGGTTTGAACACGTTGTGGTCAAGTACAAAGCGCCAACCACCATACTTGAGAAACTCACAATAAATACCGTCTTCGTCGCTCGAATCCCATCGAGGTCCAATCTTTTGTTCAGGTAGGCACCTGAAACAAGCCGAACCAAATGATTGTCCCAAAACCTTCGATACTGGAGACAGTTACTTGGTATATAGTAGAGATAGACTGTAGTTTTCAAATGACAAATCAGAACAAGGAAGCCGAATATGAAGATACGATACAGCATCATACTGATTTAGATAGATTTTATCGTTGATGTTCTCAGCTAAAATAGCCCACATCACCAAATAGCTGGTAAGCATGATTATAAATCCCATCCAGTTCGGCCGTTAACATGGAACCATTATTTATAAACGATATGAATAACTCGAATTTTAACTAGTCAAGGCATTTTTTTTACTTAAGTTACATCTGCGTCATTCTTTGTACTAGTTTGCATTTGCATCATTTAGCTAATTGTACTAAATAAACTAAGTTTTGCCTAACCGTTGCCAACACTCACCCAGTATTTGTCCCGCCAAGATTGGCAATACTACCGCCAGTCCATAAAGCCAACTTAGTTCTGCTAATGGCGTGTTATACAAAACGTAGATAACTTTAGGGAAGAAAGCCATGGCGGCAGTAATTACAAAATATTCCAGAGAACTCCCTATGCATAAGAATACGTAGCCAGGAATGGAAAAGAGTTCTTTGGTAACCGTCGGGATTTTACTAATGTCCATTTGAGTTATCACCTCAGAAAACTGGAAAATCTGTCAACACAATAATGAACGAAGAACTGATAAGGATACAGAGAAAACATCTTCCGAAAGCGTAGAAATGCGGCATTTTCACGTTGATATATATTTTGCTGACTTATAACTATCTATATTAAGGCTGTTTTTCATCTAAACACAATTGCTGTAATACGGCCGAACCCTCAAAAAGTTGAGCTTTGTTCAACTTCTTGCTGACCAGTGCGATACTGCCGGGAATGACTTTTACAGCGTCGGAAAATCATGAAATGTATTCTTTTATCCCGTGATCTTCTTGGTTCTTACCAACTTGAAAGACAGTTATTAATGTGTATATGGTAACCAGGTTTTCCGGTAGGGGATGGGATAGAAGAGGGATTGGTTCCTCCAAAGAATTTCACAAGAGGAGATTATCTCTCCAAGTCCAACCATGACGTTGCCATAGGATGATTCCTAATGCTGAAAATCAAGGCGGAAATTCTAAATGCTTTGAAAATTCGCCTCCCTCGTTCTCCCTAAGCTATACACTCTCACTTACTTGAGACTCATCGCTTCCCTCGTGTTGATGTAATGAATGTTTATCTTTTCTAGGAATCGTCTTCGGAAATCCACACATCCATACTGCGAGGAATATCGAGAAACCGATACCAATGACGTTTCCGATCCACCAGTTACCAATCCACCGAGGATCACTCGACGTTAGCTTCGTCCTCACACCAATGTCCACGTAAATCGACAGGAAAATACCGCCAAGAAGGAACCCACAGGTAGAGCCTTTGGTTATAAAATATATAGAATAAAAAGCTATCCCTTTCCCTACCATAAAGAACCCAGGTCTTATTTCAAGAATTGCCACGTTTCCATGACCATACCAGCACTGACATTCTTCCCTTAACTCGATATATTACCGCAATATAACTTCAATCGTTCACTTTATAGCTCCATTATCACCCTTAATATAAATTTCATGTACTGTTTCTCATGTTAAAAAGATATGGAAATGTCATTGCCCTTTTATCCATCTTATCTTGTACTAACCTGAATATCAAGCTACAATAATAATACTTTTCGGTTTGTGTTTTATTCTTTACTTTGTAAAGTCGTCAGCTGGTATGGTTTTTAGCCGTTCTCATGATTACTCTGATCTAGACGATCAACTTTGATAGACATCGAATACCGGGTAGTGTAATGTTTAACTGTTCACTTTATAACTTCGTTATTACTCTTAATATAAATTTCACGTTCTATTTCACGAGTTAAAAAGATATGAAACTGGAACACTTTCACACAAGAATGATCAAATTCGCAAGTGAAATGACGTGGGTCTAAATTTCACATGCGAAATCTTGCTATACAAAACATGTATTTCGCATATGAAATTAAAGACTCATATATGAAAATTAATTTTACATATGAAAATTAATTTTTTTCTTTAATTTCATATGCGAAATACATGTTAAAATTGAAACACCTTCACGCAAGAAAAACCCTGGTTCATATGTGAAATGGCATATTAAATTTTTATAAGGGCAGTGACTATTGCCTAATTCGGTTCCTAATTCAATGCAGTCTTCGAAATATTTGGAAGTCTCAAACAATTCGACCCAGCAATTTTCCAACCTACCTACTGTTCCGGAAGCTCCAAATATTCCAATGTAAATCGGCGCTACTTTGCGCTTTACAGTTTCGTCCAAGAATGCCACGCCCAAGACGTACAAAGGTGCGCCGGCGATACCAATTAGACCCATACCGATGCAGAATATCGCTGGATAATACCATTTTCCGATTGCCTGATTAATACAGGATTCCGTGAAATTGGTAGAGTTGGTGGAACACATATCTGGCAATTGCTTATCCCCTAAGAGATCAAAAAGTGGTCAGCGGACCAATGCTCATATGACATGAGAGCATCCAGAGATCATAAGGGGCGATTGCCTGGATGTATACTTTAACTCTTTTTGGTTTGTTGCATGTGAGAATTCCACATGCCAGATTCCATATGTGAAATTGGCACATGTGCTGTTGTTTCATATGTGAAAAACATGTGAAAGACGTGTGTAAAACATGTGAAGTTAAATTATATGTGAAAAGCCACATGTGAAAGACATGTGAAAAACATAGCAAATTAAATTATATGTGAAAAGCCACATGTGAAAGACATGTGAAAAACATATCAAATTAAATTATATGTGAAAAGCCACATGTGAAATTGAATTATATGTGACAGTAACCGTGCAAAAATTTCAAGTGACAAACCACATGTGAAAAATTTTCACTTGTTAAATTGAAACATTTAGTTTTTTTCGCATGTGATCACCTGTTGTCATGGTCTGGGTCAGAGTTTGGATTAGGATTAGTTTATAATTAGGTTTAAAGTGAAAGATAAAGAGTGAAATACTAGGTCACTTGATCTAGCTTACTTCGATTTAAAGGCATATCATGATCAATCCATTCGTTCTCAGTCTATTCACTGTAGCCTTCTTTTAACGTATTTTTAGGGAGTGTATGTACTTCAATGAGCTCTATGTATGATTGAATGGAGAACTTCAGTTTATCAGCTTGGCAAAAAGTGAATCCAAACATGGTAGACATAGAGGCCAATGTTGCACGTCCGTTTCACTCCCCTACGCGCTCTCAGAGCCTAAAATTGAGGTAAAAAAGTCACTTCCATGTCGCCATGTTTGGCTTCACCCGAGGGCCTGAAGATATCTTTTCAGTCAAGATATAGAGCTTACTGGTGTACGTACGTGGGTGGATGCGTAGGTGTGTAGTCGTCCTAGTTCCCTGACTTCGCGACAGCATTCTCGTCATGTTTGCTTACCAGCATCGTAATGTCCGATCATGAGGTGTGGTAGCATGAAAACAAAGTTTGCAACACCAAGAAGAAATAACGCCCAGCCGAGCCACTTTGACTTGGTTTGTTGTCCTCCGTAGTAACTCACAAATGCCGTCACCAACAGACAAGCCACGTCGTACATACTGGTTATTAGTCCCATGACAGAGCTGTGAAACAAAGGATAAAGTACAATGGACGGAATTAAATATATAAAAAATATATAATTAATTAGAACTTACATTTATTAACCATCACACCCATTATCACCTTTGTGTTTATTTATTTATTTACTTATTTATTTATTTTTATTTATTAATTTTTATTTATTTTTTATTTATTTATTTATTTTTATTTATTAATTTTTATTTATTTTTTATTTATTTATTTATTCATTCATTCATTCATTCGACTTCCATCGTTCCACATTACCGCCAGTGTACAATGAGGCAAGTTTATAACTGGCTCAAAGGCCCAACTAGATAAACTGCCAAGAATAATAAGATAGAATACATAAATTGATATCTCATCTACGAACTGATGATTTGGCTGGCAAGGAGACATGCTTGTGGCATTTTGAACAGATTGATTTCCAGGTGTAAACATCTTCCACATCAAAATAAGAATTAAAAGTCTGAACAAGATAAGTATTGGCACTTGATTTAATTGTACATTTAACTAAACATTTGCAATATACCGTGGTTATAATCATAATCATAAGACTAGACATAGAACGCAATATTAAAATCACAGTAATCAAACATTGTTGTAGGGAAAGTGAATATGCAATGTCTCAAAAAATGTATAATACATCAGTT
>JBAHVQ010000083.1:430825-447015 GCA_036872915.1 Nanipora kamurai
ACCTAGGTGAATTCTAAAATTCACCTAGGTAAATCTAGTTTGACCTAAGTTCAAAAATCACCTGTAAGATATACATACAGAGAACCTCCATTATTCAGACTCCTCAGGAAACGTGTAATAAGTCAAGATGATCAAATCTTAAACATGTTTATCAGCAATAGATTGACCAGGCGGGAAACGTAGCCTTGTGACAAATATAAGAGCCCAGCATAAAATATGGTGAAAAAGCATGATAAAATACAACACGGAAACATATAGAAATTAATAAATATTGTATAGATTTCCTTGTTTTTTTATCATGCCTTTTCTCCGTATTTTATGCTGGGCTCTTATATTTGTCAATAAACATGTTTATGGTAAGCTTTGGTAGGAATGGGGAATAACAAGGTTATTTCTTTTCCATGTTTTAGAGACTTAAAAGTTGTCATTCTTGGAGACTCCAGTATTGGAAAGACATCACTAATTCATAGATACATGAAAGGAATATTTACTAATAATGCATCAGTAAGAGATGAAAGGCAACAGATTTTATGTTTTTGAATGTCAAAAATATCTGTAAACAGAAAAATTTGTTAATTCTGTTCTGTTATTTTACATATTACAGACTATCGGTGCTTCTTTTTTCTTGAAGCAATGGGGCCCTTATAATGTTGCTATTTGGGTAAGTATGATTTATTTTTGACCTTAAATGTGACTCCTTTGTACTTTGCTTTATTTGTTAAGGTATTACTAATTTCTTTGTTCCTTTGCTTCCTTCCATTCCTTCCTTTCTTCCATTCTTCATTCCTACCTTCTTTACTTCCTCCTCTGCTTCATTCCGCCACATTTCCGCCATTTAGCTCTTCCTCCTATCATCCCCAGATCCCTTTAAATCCTTTTCAACCCTTGACATTTCACACTCATTTTTTGCCTTCAGTTGTTTTTGTTCTATTTCTTTTTTTTATTCATTTGTTTTTCTCCTTACTTTTGACTGCTTACTCAAATAACCAACACACTTGTCAGGACACTGCTGGGGAGGAAAAATATGCTGGTTTATCCTCATTCTACTGCCGTGGTGCCTCAGCTGCAATTTTAGCATATGATTTAACAAGACAGATGTCACTAAAAGTTTTAAAAGACAGACATATTCCTCTTCTAGAGGCTGCTGAAGAAAACTGTTTGCGTGTCATAGTTGGCACAAAGCTTGATCTAGTAAACACCACCACACGGGCAATTTCAACAGATGTTGGACGATCTTTTGCACAAGCTCAAAACAAAGACAGAAGAGACATCCTGAAGAGGGTGCCATATTTCGAAACAAGTTCAAAAACTGGTGAAAATGTTGAAGATGTATTTTCGTTTATTCTTAATGCATGCTTGCCACTGGATGAAGTTTCAGAAGAAAAGACAAGGAAAAAGTCTAGTCCAGGCACAGTAGACCTTAACACATCTCATCAAACAACATGTGGAAAAAGAAAGTGCTGCTAAGTGCAGCAAGCATATTTAGCTACATGTGCTATTACTGTGGCCAGCAAATAAGGCATATTGGAGCTACAGTTCTGCCCACCCTTTTGAATAATGAAAACTTTTTTACTTATCCTTTTAACTGTAAAATCAAAACAACAAAATAAATCTCTGACATGAATTGCCACTTCTTTCTTATGTTTTGAGGGTGACACAACATTGACTTTAGTTAGCACTTCAAGTCCTGAAAATGGCATTGGTCTTCTTAAAACACTAGACCATTTTACTTGTCAAATGGGAAACCCAAGCTGAAATCAAAATGTTACAGGGATACCTGCCGGGCCAAGTAGAGTTTTCTCTGCTTGTCTGGTGTGGTTCGTCACTTGGAGTAGCACTAACATCATTCTTCACCCGAGTTCATCTTCTACTCTAGCCATGTTTCTGTGATGTTTATACTAAGGCAGAAACCAGGTTAAAGAGTTAATTAAAATCAGATTTCTATAACAAAAAAGTTGTACAGTTGATTTTAAATTTGGATTCTTTGTGTAGTAAGATTATCTCTAAATCATTTCAGGGAATTCCAAAGTAGTGAATAGTAGTAAATAGTTTTACAAACAATACAGTCAGGGGCAACAGGCAGTGTCATTGTTTGGGTAGAAAGGAGTGTATTTTCCTTAAAAAAGTTTTCTGTCCCCAAAGCCATAAAGAAAAATGCAATGCTTTTATTTGTTAGGTGTTGCTTAGTAAAGTGTCACATGACTTTAAAATAATTGCTATCATGAAAGCTCAACATCCCATTATCAACTTTAACTTTCTACATGGGAGATTTTCTCATTTTAAATTTGCCTGCTGTCTGCTTATGAAAGTGTTTCACCACTACCGAAAAGTGATCCAACAATACACTTGACCAGATGAACATCTTTGTCTCTAGCTGTGCATTAAAAAGTACAAAAATTTAAATTATGAGTTTTGCAGTTTGAAGCTCAGAGTTTTTCTGAATCCTTGGCATTCCACAGTTTGATCAGCAAAAAAAAATTTTAAAAAAAAAAAAAAATTCCAAAAATTTATTTCTAAACCCAAAGTATTACAATTGCATTTGTGTTTTCATGAATACTATACAAAAATTAAGGGTCAAAGAATTTCACTATGCATTTAAAGAGCAACATTCTTCATAAAAATGACTTCTAGGAATATTCACTTCATGCTGGGACTACCAGGGCATTATTTTATTATAGTTGTTCAAGTCATTTTAGATATCAATGGAAGCCATATTCTTTTTGAGACAAACTCTTTAACTCATAGCAAGATCACATTTAAGCTTCAAAAACATACCTAAGTATTATACTTTTTTTGACTATAAGAAGTTGATCTGAGCCTTTTGACAGTGGAAGAAACTCATGTTATAACCATATTGACTTGAAATTTCCCTTTATTTCTAACATACAAACAAAAATTAGACAGAGTATTATTTTTACAAGCCTTTCAGACTCTACCCACCCAACTGAGAAGACATCAACTGCTTTTTGTAATTGCCTGAACCAAGACATGGTTTGCTTGTAGCAACCAACTGGTTTAGTTCAATTTAGAATATGTTTCTTATTGCATAACCCAAGTCAAAATCCAAATTTTGTCCAGACAGTAGACTCAGAATCCTATGCGGACTTAGAAATCTTGATTTTTTCTCAAAGAAACACATCCTTATTTGTGAATGCTACAGTATTTAGAAGTGAACCAAAACTGATTTGAGTGGAATGCCATATAAAATATTTAGTAGTGTCAATACAATACTGAAATATCTGTTTCACCTTGTTTCCATGTTGACCTGCTGGCAGCAGTGATAACGACCATTGAGTTTGCTCAGATAATATCTGCTGATTTCATTCCTGTTGACAATATTATTTTTCCAGTAGAATAAAGCCACACTACAACAATTCTGACTCTAAGAATTCTTTCAAAGGAGAAGATATGGACCTTTTTCCTAGCCTCATTTGCCAAGGTCATTTATGCATTTTAATTGGTTGTCTTTTAGGAGTTTTATGTGCAATATCATGTGATAACATACCCCCTAACTTCTTCATTAACCATTCACAAACTTTAGTGAATGCTGTGAAAGATCCACAATAGTGAGTTCAGACCCACCTATGGTTCCAACCATTTATAAGTTGCACATATTGCAGCTTATTCACATGTTTACATCTTTAGTGATTGATATTTGCGTAATATTCCACCATAAGGATTTAATATTCTTAATAGTACAAAAACATTCTCCATTATTTCTATTTCTGTTTGGGAAACGATTTCGTTAAATCCTAACAGCCAATCCATTCAACAACTTTTTAGTCGGCCTATGTGGAGCTTGCTTTCAATGTTAGCCAAAGCAACGAATAACCCCAAACGATTTCAGTTGAGAGGAGGCCGAAATGTGCATCCACCTGGTTAATCAACACATCGATATCGTAACATTGATACCCAAATTGCCAGTCTCAGCAAAAAGTTGCGCCATGCTAGTGTCGAAAACCAAGCAATCGCTGTTCAAAATTGCTGAAGAGATGCCTTCATGAATGCTTCGTGGAGTCGCCTCCCAGGCGAGTCGTCTTCGATTGCCATTCAGTTCCAAACGGTAGACAAAATTCTCGGCCTGTTTCCGTGTACCAATGAGCTGGACAATGGCGAAGAACTGTTGGTGGCCTTCGAATTTCTCCTGTTTCTCTAAAACTAGCATGAAATGATGCCCGAAACATGACTGCATCATCACCCAGTCAACAGCTCCAGGCAGGTTAATATCTGTTGCTAAGAACACAATATCTTCTCCCTGCAAAGTCGTGATCGATTTGTGGGTGTGCATTAAATGCGGCATAACTGCGTCAAGAGCTCCTTGCCATTTGCAAGATGCACCAGGACATGGACAAGTATAAGGTCTAAATTCGCAAGATTCCTCGTGTTCTGTTTTTTCTGAAAACGGCAAAGACACCGAACAACCTCCAGAGTTATATTTACAAGGAAACATGATAGTACTGGCGACTTTTTCCATCGCCAAGTTCCTAATACTACCCAGAGGTCCTCGACATGTTGGACAACATTGAAGTTTCGGTCGACAGTTTGAACACACCAAATGACCGCTAGAACATTGTAGAATTGGTGGCAAGACGTAGTCAAAGCAAACAGGACACTCAAAAATACTCGTAAGGTCTACATTTGCTCCACCAGCAGCCTGGGCTGCTGCCGAATTATGACGAATCATCTTTTGGGTAGCAGAGGCGGCCGCTGATGGCCGATTCATTGTGTTGAGTTCTCGAGGAGCAAGATACACTATTCCGTCGTTTTCATCAAAGGAAAGGTCGTTTTAACGATCACGAAATCCATACAAGAGACTCTTTGTGGCTACAGCCCATCCACTTATCGACCAAAACGCTTAAAACGGCCATGAAACTTCGGTTTTGACAAATGACTTCCCCTTTCTTGTTGTTGAAATTGTATCTTCCGACACTTGAACTGTGACGACAGACAAGGGGAATGGAGCAACCTCAGGACGCTCTCTCATTGGTCAATTTTACGATATCTGTCTTGATGTCACGAAATTCATTAACCAATTATGAATTCTTATAAACTATATGTTTATTTACTATATCATTTCATTTAGTTCATCGACAAATATTTTTTTTTTGTCAGATGGCTGGATAATTGGTTTTTAAACAAATTGACGTAAATAGTTTCGACAAATTCATTCTCTTCCAAAAGTTACGGTACGATCGATGAGAAATATATCTTTACAAATTATCTTCTTAATTTGCTTTATTAACTGGTGCCATTTTGAATGACAAGGCGATTGCCTTTGATTGTATTCAAATTCAATTTTTTTCCTGTATAAGTTTAATTCCGTTTCAATTTGATAATTTGATTTTTTCAACTTCAATTTGATAATTTTTTTTACGCAAAAGGATTTTCACGAAAATCATTTACTCACCTGCACATGAATAAGTACCTTTATTCGTACTGGATAACCCTATCAGCTAAACTATGCTGGTATCCCTAGAGGTCCAGTAACGGCCATCCCTCACGGGTCTACTGTTACTACAGGAGGAAACCTGAGTACCGGGAGAAAACGTGTGACTTGGCAGAGTCAAACTGAACCAATGTAACTTTAATCAGAAAACTAATCACAGAGGTGATTAGTTTTCCCTAAATTTTGCATGATCAAATCTAGTATTAGAATCTGAGCTATTTCATAACTTTCCCAAGTGCAGAGAAAACTGTAATTTGTTGATACCGATGCATTTCATTGAAAATTTTTTCTCTTGTACTATCCCTCACATTTAGGTTCTGTTCACGTGTCCGTGCGTGTGTCTTCGTGGGTGGGGTAGATTAGAAATTTAGAATCATGAATTGGATGTTGCTAACTCAAATTGACATTTCTACAGCTGTTATTTGCCCTCAAAAATTCATTCCCACTAAAGATTAACAAAACACACTTTCTTCACCACTACTATTTTGCAAAATCAGGGTGTCCTATCCGTAGCCCCCCCCGCCCCAATTGTTTTTACATTCAACTCAAGAACTATGACTCAGTTCAAACTCGGCTCAGAGGAACTTGGCTGAAAGTGAATGAGCTCGCTGTGGTGCTAAACGGTATACACCAGAAGAAGATTTCAAAATGGCAGACATACAACTGATACAAGCACGCCAGCACAACAGGGAGGAAGAGGAGTAAAGTATCTTGCAAGGTTTGATTTACTGAAAACTGGACTAACCGACTTAGCCTGACTCCAGTTCTATGTCTTACGAAGTCCAACCGTGAATTCTAATTTTGACAACTATTGCGCAACCTTCTTCTCGTGTATATCATGTAGTATTCCAGTATAAACAATCACAGATGGTGGGCACATGACAGAGCTAGTTGCTCACGTAACTGCGAAGTATAAAATATGTAAACAAGGTTCTGTGCGCGTGTCTTTTTGTTTGAAAGCATTCTAAGGTGCAGTGAACCTTACGGACTTTTATGGAAAAATTATGACTGAAACATCAATAGATCTAGTAAGTATTAGAAACTCGTTACTTTAGCTCGCTCCCGAGCACGTGTGCTTTTTAACGTAATTTCTTTATTGTACTATAATTTTAATTTACTGAATTGATCCAAAATTTGCTCACGAACATACTTGGTTTAATGCCATAAAAGTTAGGCTCAAGGAACTACAAGTTCACAAACTGGTCCAAGACATTCAGTTGTACACCTGAATTGTACTTCGAACCTACCACGACAGATGAAATTAAGAAGGTATAATAATTTTAATTCTATTATTAATGGACTCTCTGTAGAGTTACTAAGGAGTACTGAAAGAAAAAGCTTTCACTTTATTGCAGTAACAGATGCTGTACATAGTAGTCGAAAGTCCTGTATATCTCCTTAAACGTGATGATTGTTGAAGCATGCTACTCCGTTAGTTGTTGACTAATGTACAATACTAATCTACAATCATGCTGGCAGAGTTTGCACTGCCTTCAACTAAAAGGATTAATTTTACTCTTTAGAATGCTAAATATTTATAAAGCATGTACAAAATCAACGGCTCATTTTAAAGTTCAGGTTATTTGAACTCCGTAGACGTGTTCTCACCAAATTCGAAGTTTTCAAAGAGAATTTAAAGTTGTAAACTACTGCCACTACTTTACGTAATTTAAGAAATTGCATAACTGTTGCTTCATTCCAAAGACATGTGGTTGATAGTCTCTGCAGATATGTAAATATCCAGTCTAACCGCTAAGGGTTTGGCACAAATTGTGTAGTAGTTGCCACTGGACATGGAAAAAATTTTAAAAATTAAAGTTACTTTCAAGTCTAATGTTTGAAGGTCACTGAACCAGATACGTGGCATGGAGTGAGAAAACGTTGATATAGCTTGGTGTATCAATGGCTTGCAATCAATCCCTTGAGATTCATCACTATTTTGTGATCTTTTGTGAAAATTCGACCGACACAGCTGCTATGATGTCACATGCACCCAATCTATTAACACCCAAAACATTTAAGATTTTTCTCGCATCCTCGAGAGTTCAGTGTCCCATGACCCAACTGTATTTAACTGTTTCACCAACAATTGAATTAGGCTGGCATCGTTGTAGAAGGATTGTAGTATTTATTATTTACATAATACATATTTATATCTATATACAGTTATATGGCTGGGAAGGAAAAGAAAAATGGCACAAATGTTATAACTATTTTTGTAAACAGAGATAATTTTATGATGGTAATTTTTTAAGTAACTTTGTCAAATGCAATGAATTACCTGGTAAACTGCAGGGGGTGGCAGCAGCAAATTTAAGTTGGGGGAGCAAGTCAAGTTGTATGATGCCATAATTATAGACTAGTACTATAATTAGTATTATATAGAGATATATAATAATGAAAAAAACTAGATGGTATAGTGTATGTGTTGTCTACAAAAAGTTGCTGAATGATCCAAGTGAGTTAAATACTATTGTCTCAATAGTCTACTGAGTTTGGAGTACTTATGTGAGGTCAGGTGTAAGGCTACCACTATGCCTTTTCAATATAGATCAGTTTTGCTTCCTGTTATTAAGGGGGGCAAGGCCCCACTTTAAAAGTTGGGGCAATCATCTCACTTGCCCCCTTTGCTACCACCCTTGTACCGGACAGAAATTTGATGGTTAATTTCAACCTTAATAAATGTTATGACTTCAAGGAACTAAGGCACTTTTAAATCATAAATTTCACCAGTGGTCAGACTAACTCCCATAAGGGGTGATATTTTCTCTTTCTGAAAATTATTCTGCAAGCCTGTAGTGGTTTTGTCACTTATATTCACAATTATTTGTCACTTCAGATTTTGGAAGAAGCTCTCAATCTCAAGAAAAAAGTCAAGGTGGTTGGATGTGGCAACTCACCATCAGATATTTCTTGTACTTCAGAATTTATGATCAGCTTAAGGAAATACAACAAAATATTGAGTGTAAGTATTGAAGGATATTGTCAGCCAAAGCAACTGCTGAATATCTCCATTTATTATTACCTTAAATTTCAACTATGTTGCTTGAAGTGTCAGACCACATTTATATATCTTCTTGTTGAATATTATATTGCATGCATTAATTTTATATTACAGCAGGAGTTTTGTTTCTTTTGGCATTGTAGACAAAATGTCATGACTTGGGTCAGTGACTTAACACATGTCTGACTCAAGTGTGACTTGAGTCTGACTTACAAGTTGCTTGGCTCAGTAGCTCCACAAGACTTGACCCAACTTGCATCAATGGCTGTCCAGTCTTTAGAAGTTTTTACTACATGAACTTGAGCCAGTAGCCATGAATGACAGAACTCACAGTGGTGGCAGAGTGGTTGTACATGAGAGAGAGAGAGAGAGAGAGAGAGAGAGAGAGTGTGTGTGTGTGTGTGTGTGTGTGTGTGTGTTAGATATGTTTTCCCCTTTCCTACTCCTCTTTGTCATCTTCAGTTGTGTAAGTTTATAGTGGATTTTTGTTTTACTTTGTTTCTGTTATACTAAAAAAGTCATCTGATTGTTTTCCTTACTGGCTTAGGTAAATAAAGAAAAGCAACAGGCTACAGTGCAAGCTGGCATAACCATGGATGAATTTAGCCAGCAGCTGAAGAAATATGGACTGGGATTACCACTGTAAGTGTTTAGTTTGTTTTTTATTTTAAATTTTACCCCAGATAAATTAAAATTGAAGAACTAGAAATGAATTGCAAACCCTGGCAGCACCAATTGCTAATAACCAAAAACCATGACCAGCTGACAACTTCAAAAAGTATAAAATAAAACATATTCTGAAGAATAATGTCATCTTCTGCAATATCTTTTTACAAACTTGCCCAGATTTTTCAAATCTGCTATGGTAAATTATTTAGCTGTTAAATTTAGCTTGGTAAATTATGGCTAATTCATACAATGTCATCACTTGGGTTTTCTACTTTTTGTAACACCACTAACACATGGTCAAGATTTTGGAGGTACCCACAGGTTATTGAAGGAGCACAAATGTAACTTTAGTCATCAACCTAGTATATGTTTTCTGTAATTAATGGATTGAAGCATCTGAGCATAGTTTGTCTACAAAACTTGGTTCCATGTTTTTTGCTGTCAGCAATAATGAAAGAGTTCCATTTTACTTCTCATTATCTTGCCTCTAATGACAGGATATCAACTTTGTCTGATGTGACCTTGGGTGGTGCTATTGGAACTGGGACCCACAACACAGGTGCTGAATATGGTGTTGTAGCTACAAATGTAAGTGTAAAATGTACAGAAGTTGACATACCATAAATGAGGTTAGCTACATTTGATTGCCAATTTTCCCAAACTTACATCCAAAAATTAACCAACATGCCATGCCTATACATGCTTCAACTGATAATTCACTAAACTTACTTTAGGTTGTAGAGCTAACTCTACTTTGTGCCAGTGGAGAAGTTATTCACTGTAGCCAGGATAAGAATGAAGAGATTTTTAATGCAGCTAGGTGCCACCTAGGAGCTGTGGGTATCATACTGGATGTGACTTGGCAGTGTGAGAGTGCTTACAAGTTATCCTCAAAAAAAAAGCCTGGAAAGTTAAATGAGGTAAGTATTAGCTCCTGACTGCAGCCTAAAAAGGTGGGCAACACCAAACCAATACTAGCTCTGGCACTAGCAACAGCACCTAGCTCCTACTACCCAGCGCCTACCATCTAGCATCATATACGTACCACCTGTCACCCACGCCTACTAATGCTACCAACTGCCTAACACCTTGAATCTAGCAAGTACCACCAATCACCTACCCCAAACCAACTACCACCAAGCACCTACCTTAAACCACCTACCACCTAACAACAAGCTCCATGCACTAATAACCTGCCACCATCCAATTATCACCTACAACCAAGCACCAAACATCTACCACAAAGAAATTACCACCTACCACCGAGCACCTAACCCCTACTACTGTGCACTTAGTACCTAGCTCCATAACCTGTTGCCTCTCAAGGATCAGCACCACCCTGAATGCACAGGTGAAACTGCTAACACAAACATAACATCAGATAGGTACTCAAACACAAGGTGAAAAACCTCGAAACGAAAAGCCGTTCCAAAAATTAAACATGGTTTATTTCATGATCAAGGTACTAAATAACTTGGATCATGAACTGAAACAAAGTGAACACTTTCGATTCCTGTGGTGGCCACATACAGATGATGTAATTGTTTGGACTATGGATCGAACCAACCAGGTAAATGATAAAAATATGGTAGTTACTGATTGTACTTTTTGCTGTCCCTGTATTGCAGGGTATTAAGAACAATTCAATTAGTTTAGGATGGGAGACAGGTTAAGAAAATACACAGACCAAATATTGAGCTCCTTGTTCAACCCTTTCCTGTCCGAGGACTTTCCCCTTGATGAGTAAAATCGTCTGGGGTTAGCCAAAGTAAAATACTGAAATCTCCATAGGTCACTGAGGACCTATACGGACAGAAAGGAGTTAAAGAAACCAACCGAAAACAGCAAACGTTTGATCCACGCTTGTTTTATATGTTCTCTTTTCAACAGCCAATACAGACCAATGATAGTTGGTTTTGGAGTTATTTGATTGGATTTCATCTTTTACAATTTGCATATTGGATAAGGTTAGGACTTTTTATCTTATTTCACAAACAATCTCGTTGGTCACATAGCCGGCGTTTGTTTCTCATGATCTGCACTACGGAATCAAAGTCTCTGGAAACTGCGATGAGGCTCATAATTCGACTGGTTATTTATGTAACAGTAATACACATAAGAACCTGCGTTACCCTGGGCCTGAATATAGCACCCAGATTCCTGAGACGTTCCTGCTTTAGGCGCTGTTTTAAGTTCAAATATCACGTACATGAACTCACGTATATAATGTAGCACTTTCTTACGACATATCTCGCCACTTTCTGATTCACGTACTAGCTCTTTTTTCCCTTGGCTGGTGAAGTTCATCAATCGATATCATTTCACGTGGTTGAATAGTCGTCCAGTAGAAGTGGTCAATGACAGTGACAAGGTCAGTACTGTAGTGATCCTGAAGCCATTTTCCCAGCAGTACTTCACACAATATCAACACGTTGAGGTGTAACGACTGGTGGCAGCGACGCAACTCATGACGCTGTCAAGTTAAGATTTAAAATGCTTGTTTTTAAGCAGCGATAACCGTTATGGAAAAAGATTAATCAATGTGATAATTGATTGAAATAAAAATTGTAACCTTTTCCATAGATCACTGTGAGAAATATTTGAATTGAGGAACCATTCATTAGACCATGTGGCATGTATCGTTTTGGTTGTTTTTCTTTCGAGATTTTCTGCAATTTCCATCCACATATCCATTTTCTCTGTCAATAGGAAAAAATAAACAAACTCCGCATTATAAAATTCCGTCTGTCCCAGGTATTTACCGTAAGTGAGGAACCAAGCAGGAATCTTAACCTTAAGACAAATATCACTGCCCAGCACAAAACGTGGAATAAAGCCATTGATCATAAGTGATTTTTTTTAACTAACATTTTGTCGCGTATCGCAATGTCATCAGAGTAATAGAGTAAAATAATATTTACAATGTATACGTACAGTATATAAGTAATATATTCCAGCAGTCCGACATACCAAATGCTACTCTGGTTTGTAAATATTATGAACGTAACTTAAAGAAATTACAGTTCACGACCCAACGTTTCGACACTCCGATCTAGTGTCTTCATCGGGGGTGATCTAAGATACAACATGATACAACATGGTGGCCTAGCGAATTCAACATGTTGTATTCAACAATGTTTCACGATGTTTACTCATGATATTACATTCGTTGGCCAGGGCTTAAGGGGTCGCCACCGTCTGCAAAAACTATTAAGATACGCAGAGCACACAAGGACTGCGGTTGGAAACTTTAACTGTTGTGATAACTCTTAACACACTTGTGAACCCAACATTATGGACCATGATCTTTCTTACGTATTATTTCCTCTAGAACTCATCTGCTATAATCGCTCTTTTTAGCCTCGTCGAATCAGTGCCATGAGTGTAGCCGAGAGAGTGGCGGCGGAAAGAGCAGAAAATCTTGGCTGTAGTACCGGTTACTCTGTGAGGTTCGACTCTGTCTTGCCGAGAAGTCATGCTTCTATTATGTTCTGTACAGTAGGTATGAGACAATATGTTACTAAACAGAATACTAGCTGGGCTTAGTGGTTACCTCGCCGTCAGTTCAACCAGTGATTGCTAACCACAGGGTCACGGCTTCGCCAGTGTTTACCTGACTAGTGGAGAGGGCATAACTGGAACAGAAATGGAAATTAAGTGAGGGAATTCCTACAGAAATGGGCTTGTGGTTCGAAATTGAAATGGGAATGGGCTTGTGGTAAACTAAAGCTACGGGACTTCTTTAAATAGTTCTTGTATTAAACGAGAACTGTTGCCAATAGATGTTTCGCCTCGATTGCAGTCGTCTGATGTTGATGTATGAAAACAACGTTCGTACCCCTGTATTATTTTAGCATTCCAGTGGTAGTCATTAATTCAAAATAGCCAAGTTCACTTTGAAATGAACAGTTGCTTGTCTGATGAACATTTCCAGGGTGACGTTTTCACAATTCTTTCGTTTTTAGGTGTGTTTTTGCGAAAACTAGAGAGCGGGTTGAGTGGTATTTCTCACGTTGTCGTCGACGAAATACACGAAAGAGACATTAATGTGAGTATACGAAACTAACCACTTGCTCTGTGGAACACAGCACAAGGTATGCCATCCTGCCGAGTAAAAACACATAAGCAGTTGCGCGCCTCGCATTCCGTAAAGGAAGGAAGTTGGATGATTAGTAAAGTGATCCATTGAGAGGGGGACTGCTTTTGACATTTTCAAGCATCTAGAAGGACATCTTCGGCATACTAATAGAAAATGAAAGCATTTCTTAAGCTTGTAATATGAGCAAAAACCTATTTCCAGCTAACGTCTTGAACAACATTAATAACTACCATAAGTAATTCATTAATAAGCAGTTTCTTATTAAAACATTTAATCATAAAAAGAAACGATAAGTTGGTACTACGTTTCGATGTCATCTCGAAGTCATCTCCTGGCACATAACTAAAAATTTTGCTTACAAGGGTTAACCCTCTAATGCCCGTTGTGCGGCTTTAGTATTTTACTCTGGCTGACGCCAGACTATTTTACTCTGGCTAACGCCAGACGATTTTACTCGTCAAGAGGAAGAGGCAACTGCCAAGGCAAATGCCGACGTAAGTTACAGTTTTTATGGTATAACTCGCCAAAAAATTGCCGAGACGACTTCATTTACTTGTCTTCTTGTGTCCAATTAAACATTCTAGTCACAATTGTTGTTCGAAAATCTCTGTCTGCCCGTCATTTCCGGCATCATTATACCTTTTTCTGGAAAAAACAATGCGTGTTCGTTCTAGACGACGCCGTAACGTCGCGTGAAACGCCGTGGAAACGTACAGGTGGCACAGTGGTAGTGCACGTGTCTCTCACCTCTGTGACTAGGGTTCGATTCCTGCTCCGTGCAGTTTTCTGTTTAAAGTTACCTTGGTCACATGTGAGAAGAGTTTGTCCAGTTTGACTCTACCAAACATCACAGGTTTTCTCCAGGTACTCCGGTTTCCTCCTGAAGTAACACTGGACCCATGAGGGATGGCCCTTACTGGACCTCTAGGGATAACAGCATAGTTTAGGGTTATCCAGTATAAATAAAGGTACTTTACTTTAAAACTTGGCTGCCCTATAAGACACTTCGCTCGGTTACATTCTTTGGTAAACTAAGCAACACTTCTTTAAACGAATCGTTTGCCTTGCATAAATCTTCTTTCATACGATTCATTACTCATGGTTACTATCTTTTTTTAAAAAAACCCTTCAAATTGGGCATCTGTTTCCGTAGGATAACATTAAAACCAATTGTCAAAACTGTTACCAAACAGAAACTAAACAGGATCTACTTTCGCAATTATCTTTACTCGTTTCTGCACCCAGTTACAAAGTGCCTCGTGTGAGAATATTCTTTTACAACTGCCGAAGTGTTTACCGAAGAAACAATTGCCAAGGCAAACTAGCAAATTATCGAAAGACGTCGGCAATTATTTTGCCAAGGTAAAAATAGTTGAATTACGAGGACTGTATATGAAGTAAAACAATAGCAAATTCTATTACTTTAGTTTTATTGTAATAGAATTTTCTATTGTTTTTACTTCAATGTATTCATATAACGTATTATTTCACCCTATTATTCACAAAATTCTTAGTCATTGATCTGAAGATGATGTCAAGGTGACATCGAAACGGAGTGCTAACTTATCTGTTCTTTTTATCTATAAATGCATTAATAATTCATCGATAAAATTTAAAAAAAATTATTCAGTCAACATTTGTAAATATAATTATGATTGATGGAACAGTTATGTTAAATTAAAGTTAACAGACTGCAGTGGCTCAAATTGAGTTTTTCCAGTACTAAAACTAGTTGGTTTTACCTTTTTACGGGTTTCAAACAAATTATTCATCATGTAGACTCAGAGATTTTTAAGATAAAACATTTGCATCCAATGTTTATAGGGTTTACAATGGTTCACCTTCGGCTTGCCGTTGTAGATCGCCATAAAGATCTCCCACTCATATTTGTGCTATAACTAGAAATGGTTGCTCACGATAACGGAACTTCAAAAATTTATCTTAATAGACACGCAGTCCAACACATTTAGAATTTAAGCTTTCCATTATTTCTACATTTCTAGACTTTTTCGTTATTTCTAAAAAAGGTATAGGATTATCACATAGTTTTATATTGAAGACCTATAGTTTAGAAGTAAGATGTAATTTGTGTGGCGTGTTCCAGGCACATTTCGTGCTCCAAGGGAATGAAAGAGATTCGAGACTGGTCAGGAAACAAATTTTGAATATATTTCGATTATCATAGCGTGTGTATTCGTGTTGGGTACATAATTTAAGAATTTATATTACTTCGGCAATTTTTATTATCTTATCACACATCCTTCTTTTTTTTTGAATTTCAGACCGATTTTGCCCTGGTCATTTTGCGTGATATGATCGCTTGCCACCCCGAACTTCGTGTCATACTCATGTCTGCCACCATCGATACCCAGATGTTTCACAGATACTTTAATAACTGTCCAATTGTTGAGGTGGAAGGAAGGTCGTATCCCGTACAAGGTAAGAAAATAACTCTAACCCTAACCCCAATCCTAAACCTTCACCCAAACCTTATTCCTGAATACCGAGATCCGAAACTCAGAATTTTAACTTTACTTGCTTCGATTTTATTTCAATGCACAACTTAGAGTACTACCTGGAAGATGTTATTGAAATGCTGGGGTTCGTACCACCTTTATCGGAAAAGAAGAAAAAACGTGACAAAGATGATACAGTGGAAGAAGAAGAGGTGAGATGGAATGCAAACAAATGCGTGACTATGCGCATGAATGTATCCTTGGACACGAATCCATCGACGGGCGTTCGTGATGACACGCCTATATGCCCACGCGAACGTGCATTCTTACTCGCGTACGGGGGCTTTAATGCTCAGATGCACCTGACCGCTTGCATACATACGCAAGGGTAACCAATGATCACGCGCTCTTCCACCAGCACGTCTATGATGATGATCGGTGATCAAACTTTATTTAAACACACTATTCTTTTCAGCAAAAGCTGATTTACAAAAGAGGTGTGATATACAAAATTAA
>JBAHVQ010000083.1:447115-463993 GCA_036872915.1 Nanipora kamurai
CTTTCCTTCCTTCCTTCCTTCTTTCCTTCCTTCCTTCCTTCCTTCCTTCCTTCCTTCCTCCCTCCCTTCCTTCTTTCCTTCTTTCCTTCCTTCTTTCCTTCTTTCCTTCCTTCCTTCCTTCCTTCCTTCCTTCCTTCCTTCCTTCCTTCCTTCCTCCCTCCCTTCCTTCCTTCCTCCCTTCCTTCCTTCTTCCCTTCCTTCCTTCCTCCACTGCTTCCTTCCTTCTTCCACTCCTTCCTTCCTCCCTTCCTGCCTTGTGTTGATATCTACCCTAAATCTACCCCGAAATTTAACGCGTTGTTTTTGTTTTTTTTTACTTTAAAACCTTTTTTTATAGGCTCACAAAGTGGATCCTGAAACCTTCTCAACATTGTACCCAAAATTTGACGATTTTCGAAGCATTTGCCTAAAACTTGACCCACATCACATATTTGTCAACGATTACTTGGAAAGATCGATTTTCCGTCAAGAGTAATCCAGCCCGTCGAGGATATTTTCTGTCTTGAAAATCTTTTGTACCTTTTTCCGATTTAGCTCCTGGGATAAAAATTACTGGCACGTGCTTCAAGTAAATGATGTGACTTCTCTAAAATGTCAGAAAGTAATGGCAAGTTTAAGACTAATGTTGGTTTAAGATAAAGGCATGAGCTCTTTAGAACTGAACCAATGGACGTTGTCGTCTACCAAGAAAATCAGATCCTACCGCCTTCATAAAATCCTGAAGGAAGGTTTTTTACTTCTGAAAAACTTCAAATAATAATATCACACTGAATACCTTTGTGCAGTAAATGAAAATTTCATATCATTGTTTGGAATTTTGTTCCGATGTTTCGAGGCAGGGGACTTCAAAATCAACGAATATGTGTGTTTCAGCTATCACGTTGCCGACCATGCTAAAACTTCTGCTTTTACTTGTTCCATCTCTGGGGTTTTTGTTGACTTACGTAGAACTATAAAGATTTACACTGGACAGTCCAGAGAGGTTACTGCGAACAGAACTGAAAAACTGCTCACCTGTTTCAACATTAAGAAATCTCGCCGTGGAAGTCAGTAGAACTAATAACTAATTTGCTATGGAATACCAGACTTATCGGACTCGGTAGCATCTAGTTAGACAAAGGTGAATTAGACTTAAGATGTCCTATTATTTATCAACGAGAAACAATAATTACTACTATTTATTTTCTTTATTTTTACGCCATATTTTTAATTAGATCGAACATAAAAGTTACTTATACGGTTGCAAGACCGTTGAATGTCTTCATTCTCTACATGGCTACAAATATAACTTGTCGAAATTCATCACACAGTGATCAAGTATGACTGGCATATTTGTACTTCTTTGTAGGGAATGCCGATATACGGATTTGGAGGGTAGAAGGAGTGGTTTGCCTTCCTCTTGGCCCCGAGAATTCCTCCGATTGCTTAGCAAATGCCCCTCAATCAAAGAAGAGCGAATTTCTACATAGTTGCCTTAGGAAACACTCCAGAAGTACTTTTATTATTGATGAAATATTTCCCACTTTAGTTGTAAGGAAGGCCCCACTCAAATGTTACTTTTAAGTTTCTACTTAAATCCTGTTTAACTTGTAGGTACAAATAAAAACTCAAAAGTGTTAAAGAATTAAGGCAGTGTTACACAGTGCAATTTTTCATGCGACTTGTCTCGCAATTTTGTTGCAATGCAAGTTGTACGAGAAATTGCGTGGTGCAACATACCTCGCAATCATCAAGTCTCGCAACATTTTTATTGCCGCAAGCATTGCACGGTGTAGAATCAAGTTCTACTTTTCGCAACAATTACGGCAACGTCGCAACAGATTTTTGAAGCATTGCACACTGTAACACCTCTCTTCCAATTGTCTCGCAACGTTTTGTTTGATCAGCCAATAAAAATACGCCTTCAAGCTTCGTCTCCGGGGTCAGAGAATTGTGAGACAAGTTGCAAGAAACATTGCTAAGTGTGACCCCCCCGACCCATGCAACTGCATCGCAACAAATTTAGCCGTTGCGACACAAGTTGCACGAAAAATTGCGTAGTGTAACAGCCCCTTCGATGTCACAAACATCAAAATTTAATGGAAATTCGAAATCTGCAGTGTATTGTATCAGCGGGTTTATTTAAATAGGAGGTAACTTGGTGTAATTTCGCGGCAAGGTTCAATGATTGCATCTTCGTGTGCAATATCAATAATTAATAGTTTATATAAACAATGGGAGGCAGCTTACTCTAGCAAAAGAAAAGCTAAGCAAAATTATCGATTTTGGTCTCCATTTTCTTACTTAAATAGCTGCCCCGATTTGACCATGGCGGAAAGTAATGCGACTCTCAGCGAACAACAAGACGAAATCTTAGCGCTGTCAGCAATTTTTGGCGATGACTTTTCAAAGGTCGAATACGACGACGACAACACAATCTACGAGATACAAATCAGGGTAAATCTCTTTGAGAAAAAAGTTCAACTTCGTGTTTGGCTTCCTATTGAAGAGCAGGTGGAAGAAGACGATGAAACAGAGGACGGAAAAACGAACTCAAAAGGGACTCCCACCTTTAAAAAAGTTAAGTTTCGTCGCTCGGAGTCGAAGCAGCATACCTGCTTGATGCTTTCGGCATCTCACTTAACTCCTCTTCGTCTGGAATTCTCTTTCCCAAGCGATTATCCGGCTTGTTCCAAACCACTGTACACCTTGTCTTGCCTGTGGCTTGACGCTTTTCACTTGAGTTGCTTGTGTCAAAAGTTAGATGAGCTGGGGGAAAGATACTCTGGGCAAGCTCTCATTTTCCTGTGGGTTGACTGGCTTCAAAATTCATCGTTGGAATTCTTGGGTGCAACTGAAACAATCTCTCTGAAACCTTACTCATGGGACAGTGATGACACGAAAGTCCGAGATCCAAGGGGCCTGCCAGAATTCCTAGAACCCAAAGCCTGTGCCTTGAAGATCCTGGAATACGACTTCCATATGGAGCAGCAACAATTCCGAATGGAGAGTCATGTTTGTGAAATCTGCTTTGAAGAAAGAGAAGGGATTTTATTCCATTTTCTTGACGAGTGTGGCCATAAATATTGTGTACAATGTCTGCTGGATTATTGTCAAATGCATGTAAGTGAGGGGACTGTAAAGCAGCTGAAGTGCCCTGACAAGGAATGCCAATCGGCTCTTTCTCCCATAATTCTCAGAGAGTTGCTAAGTGACGAGGACTTTGAACGGTGGGAAAGACTTCTGTTTCAGCAAGCATTGGATGGGATGATTGACGTGCTGCACTGCCCTCGTTGCAACACTGTAGTTCTTCAGGATGAAGATGAAGAATCCAAGCTTGCACAATGTAGAGGTTGCTTTTTCAATTTCTGCACTGAATGTTTAATGAGCTGGCATTCAACCCAACCCTGTGGTACTGAGGAAGAACCAACTCACAAACCTGACTCCAAGCAGAAACAGAAGTATCGAAAACCTAATAAAGAAAAACAAGTTACAAACAATGAACCTGATGAGGAACCTGGTAGAACATTGAGTAGAAGGCAAAAGAGTATTACCCCTGCAATGCAAAATTATAAGTTCTTGATGCTGCAGAAAAGACTTGGAAAATTTCAGAGGTGTCCTAAATGCCGTATTATGGTGGAGAAGACTGGGGGTTGCAATATGATGCATTGTTCTCGGTGCAGTCAAAGTTTTTGCTGGAAATGTGGTTGGTATAGGAAAGCTGTGGTTGTGTTAGTACACTATAACTGTAACCCATAAAGCCACATGTGTGGATGTCTGTGAAGAAATGCATATGTATATGCATAAATATCTATCTCATATTCATTAATAATTCATAAGCAAATTATCCAAACATAATGCTTTATTTTGATCACATGATGATACTGGATACCTAGTGAAGTATTCTGATCTAGTTGTAGGACTGGATCAAAATTAATTCAGTATCCTTGGACTGGATCAAAATTAATTCAGTACACTGCATTCATAAAGAGATGTCATTTCAAATCTTCAAACTCGGACTGGACCAGATTTCAAGTCCTTGCAGTTTGTCCCAGTCCTTGGCTTTCCCTCGGACTGGAACAAACTGCTCGGACTTGAAATCTGGTCCAGTCCTCGTTTTTGGATTTGAAATAGTACATCATATACATCTACCTTTAGTGTACATATTTATTATACATGCACATACCGACACATACATGTAGGCAATGCACCAAAACCGTGGGTAACAACTTCTTTGAATTGTCACCCCATGCCAAGGTGTAAGGTAGTATGAAGCAATCTGATATTTTGAGGACAAAAAAATTGATTGAAATTATCTGCCAAACTTTCCTTTCTTAGAAGGAATTCTAGACTATTTTCCTTTGGAAAATATTTGGGAATTTAAGAGTTCTGAAAACGCATTTCCAACGATTCCCAAACACTAAATCTATGACAATGTGCAAATATCTGATTTACCTACACTGGTCACATGAGGAAGCCAAATTGTGACATAAGCTCCCAACCCCATCTGTGTAGTTCATGATTAGAAATCCATGTACTGGGCCTTATTGAAGAGGTTTTGGATCAATCCTCTACATTACACTTTTCAAGAAAAATAACATTTTGTCCTATTGTCGCTTGATATTTAAATTTTCCATTTCTTGGTTACACTCTGTAAGGCATCTGGGTACATTTTACAAAACATCTATTGTATCACTTGGGAGCGCTCAGCCATCAGATGGGGGAGAGGTTAGGCAGCTGCATTTGTATGACAACTTAACTCAATTTCCTTCGTTCCTTTCAATTTTTCTAATGTAGGCCAAATGATTCGTGGGTATGGTCATTTTTCGTCATGTGGAACTGGTGACGTAGAGCCGTTAAATGAAATTCTGAACAGAGGCCGTCGAATGCTGGCTAATCGACCTGTTGCCGATGGAGCAATCAGAATAAACGAACAAATGCAGGCTAATCCACGGGCAAGAATGAAACTTCAAAACTGTCCTCGTTGCCGCCAAAGGAATATGAAGGAAAAGAGGAATAATCACATGAAATGTTGGGCTTGTAAAACGGACTTTTGTTACCAGTGCGCAAAACAGATCGGTAGCCCAGTGTCAGCGCATTACAAAGTTTCCAGTCCATGTCAGCAACACACGGACGACTAAATGAAACAGTATGAAGAACTCGTCAAGTTCCACAAAAAGCGTTTTGTGGCAAACAGACACATCTTTTGTTTTCTTCCAAATGGGCAACGCAACACACTCGCAAACCTCAACGGTGTGTCAACAATACATTGACGTCTATATGAAACGTTCTGAAGAACTCTTCAACTTCCGCAAGAAGCGTTTTGTGGCGAAAAGACTCATCTTTCTTTCTTCCGAATTGGCGAAAGAACCTTCCCGACGCACACGAGACGTAGAAGAATTTAAGATTCTTGTTTGTCGCAAATACAAGATACGATTTCTGCTTAAGATTCGCCTCGGCTTTGCAAAAACTTTGCATCTTCAAAGAAAATGTTGAAACTCCCCCCATGCAAACCTTTTAAAGACTTTTCAAACTAAATAAGCTCTGAAAGTCTGCACTGTTTAGATCTATCAAAATTCGTTAAAATTGGCCGAAACTGCGATGATAACGCATACCTAAAGACGGAGTTTTTGTGAGGTTATAAACTAAAAAATATCTTTATCGTCTTGTGTTACATGTAAGCAATTTTTTTCACGTCTTCTATAAGCGTCAAATAAATCTTTGAGCAAAAGAAGAAACAACAGAATTCTGGCTTTGAACAACGTCAAACTGGTCTTTTTAACGTGGAAACGACGGACGGTGACCGTCACACGCGGGAAAAATTCTGGTCACGTGTTTTTTCTCGTTTGCCGTTAACGCGTGGTTCTTAAACTTCTCTAAAGATGAGCTACCATTAGCGCGCGGTTTTTGCGTAATAGTTAAAATATGATCGGTCGTAAAATTTCAGACGATTTCAAAATTGACCTCAATATTAATCAAAATTAATCAAAATCTTAATTAATCTTAATAAGTCAAACTTAGTCAGAATTAATCTCAAAATTTCCGACAAATATTGAGCTAGCGGAGCCTTGGTCCCAAAAAACACTTTGCAACTTATATTCACCCGAATGGTCCCTCTCATTTCTGCCAATTCTCCCTCTTTTGTTTTATTTATAAACTTTATGACTCTACCGCCCCTGAAAGAAAAACATGCCAATTTGGAAAACACTGTAGCGGAAACATTATTGTCAGCGGTACTTCCCACCTTTGTTATGCTATAACAATACTTCTCGGAAATAAACCCGCATTCACGTGAAAGAAGAATGAATGTTTGTCAATTATTCCGAGAAATATTTTCTTCCTCAATCGATGCTTCGTTGGGGGGCAGGCAATGCTACAACGATATTGTAAAAGCAATCTTGTAAACATGTTTAGGAACCAGTATTTCCAGGTTCTGCTGGGCTGTTTAAGGTATTTAATAGCCCGCGTTGTCGTCCGTTGTGTAACCAGGCCTTATGGCTGATTTTCACCAGGAGCAAAAAGTCGGGCGGGCGATGTCGTTCTTTGAGTCCATTGGCTGATGCTAAATGTCGAGCTAGAAAGTTAACAAGTCAAGTTTTTCACAATAAAATTTACACCCAGTAAAAATCAGCCTTAACAAAGGAGGTCTACCCAAGGGCTGCGCGATGACGAAGCTTGTTTGTATGAGAACTTGGCCAGAGGCGAGTCAAGTGGTGCAAGTGCGTATACCGGATACGGTTTAGGTTGCATAACAAGGTGATAAAAGCCTCTCGCCATCAAAATCCCGATATCATTTGGAAAAAAACTCTGTAAACTGTTAGAGAAACCAAAGAAAGGGAAAAAAATTGTCATAAATGAAATTTAAAACTACTGGAAGAGATTCTTGTTTTGCCCAAACGCCCTTATTCAATTATCAGATTCATTAATCGCATTTTGAGAATCGCGTGGGAGGCTTGCGTGGAAACGGCCCACACACCCACGAGTTTTACGAGTCATTACCGCGTCATTGCCCTGTTTACTTCGTTTCGCTCTCATCGCGTTCGTGACAGTCTGCGTCTGGTTTGGGGTTGATCGTTGACGAAACGAGGAACTATCAAGGAGTTTGGTTTTTGTCTGTTTTAAAATCGTCGGAATGCTAGCTCCTTTGCCGTCTCCAACAAACTTTGAGAGAAAGAGTGTGTCTGCTTCGCAGGCTTCTTTAAGTAGAGCTGGTAAGTCTTGATTTTAAACGTGCCTGTTGAGTTGTGCCATGTTGTCTTGTTTCGAGCTGTATTGTGATCTGTTGATGTCGCTCATATTGAGGCACATGAGGAAGTCTTGCACAGTTTTGAAACACTTATACCACTAAATGCTCGCTCGTCGAGGGACAGCTTTCGCTTTTGAAAAGGTTTTGGCTCGAAAAGTTCGTAGCGAGGATAATCTCGAGGAAGCAATTTCTCCTTCCACTACTGTTTACTTCACACTTTCCTATTTTAAAAGGACAGCCATATTTGTTTGCTGTGGCTATTTTGGCAGCTGAAACCGTGGACTTTGTTCCTAAGAGCCGTTTGTTTGGAAAGTACATACTGAACTTGTTAATTATCGTAGAATTCACTCGTGGAGTGTTCTCGTCCAACGTGTGTGAAGCAGGGTGTTCGATTTCAGTTGACCTCCTGTTTGCTAATGACAACTGCCAAATTTATCGCCCTAGCAAACGATATTGCACTTTTAACCACACAACCACGTTAACGACGTCTCACAAGAGAGCTTACAGTGTTCAGATAAAACTAGTGTAGATTCTGTGGGTCTTGTCTTTACTGTCCAAATATATAACTTTTTGGAAAGTGAAAAAGTTTCAAGAGCTTCACCTCCCACAGAACTTATAAATATTGAAAAAATTGTTACATCTGAAAATCAAATCGCTTTTGCTTGGCTTTTTGGGCCCATGACACTCTCGCAAAAGCAGTTTTAATCTTTGCCGTGGTTTTGTGAAGTTGCTGGTTTCTGTAAGCTTCAGTTGCTAGGAAAGGTCATTTCAAATGCGAATATCATGTGAGTTTAAATTGACTACCTCACGGAAATTCAGGTGTTGGTCCACCGGTAAAATGTGACATGATTGAAAGCGCTTAAAAAGTTCCGCCTTAAATCAGCTAACAGCATTTGGTTTTGACGACAAACAAATTTCAGAGCTTTCAAGGGAATCGTCGTGTTAACGTATGTTTGGTTTTTGATCAATTTTCATAGGAAATGATCATTTGTTTTGGGGAAAGCCAACAAAAACAAACTTTTACCATATAGGGCCACTGGAATGGGCGAGAAACACTTGTGAGCTAAATGCAAACCCTTCTGAGTCGGAGAGATTAGACAGATGACCAGCTCTTTCATTACAGGCAATTTATTATTTCGAAACTGCCTCTCTTATCATGACTTCCCACCGACACAAAGTTGTATTTTGTGCTTACTTTCGATGAGACTGCGTGGCACCGTTTCGTCTAAATCAATAGATGAAATTACATGGCAACCGTTTGTGATTGACAGCTGTTTCACCAAGATACTGAACAAGACACTTGAAATTAATTTGAAGCCAAAGATATCCTTCTTTGTTCGCACTTGATATCGTTGCTTCCAAGTGAATCGAAGAATGTGTTGACATCTACTACTCTTTATGAGCCAGCTAGACAATCGGAAGTTCTTTTTAACACAATAACAGTTAGCGAACTGAGAGTGGCGAACGATCAGAAGAGCATTTGATTGAAAGATTACGGTGGACCGTTGGTCTAATACCCACGAACATAACACTTATCAATAGTTTGCGCTCTTGTTCGTGAGAATAAATGGCGCGGTGCTGGTATTCTCTTATCACAGATTCCATCTTGCTTTCGGTGCCACCAGTTGACAAAGGCTTGGAAGCGACCTTCCTTATTAAATAGTGATTGACTTATCACAGTTGGAGACGGAGATTTTTACATCATCAAACTAAAATCTCCCGCATGAACTTTTTTAAAAACGTTGTAATAGTTGATGTGACGTTAACGGGTTCATTGTAGAATTGATTCCAGAAGGCCTTAGCGACACAGAGTAGCCGTGATGGTATCACTTAAGCCATTGTTAAACGATCCAACTTTGTTGAACATATCAGAATGTTGGCTCAGATGTTTGATCGAAAGAAAGTTGTCGTGGGTGTATTATATTCCCCTACACATCAATTAAGAAACCCTTGTTGCAAGTTCTGGTATTTTATCTCTAAATAAATATGGAAAGTCACATACAAGAATACTTTTTATGGGTGAGCTATTTAGTGAACAATTACTGGCTTAAGGTGGAATGTAAAAGAATCAAACAGGTTAGCATTGACAGAGATGTACCCATATTGCATAAATTCACAATGTACATAATTATATATATATATATAAATAATATATATGTATATATATATAAATAATATATATGTATAATATGTATATATATATATATATATATTGATTATCTAGACTCATTGACAAACATGAAGAAAAAATAAGTCCAGGTAATCAAAGGGTCAAGATTTCAGCATTCAACAATAATTATGTGTAGACATCACATGCCAGATGATTGACACTTTCCAATCCAGAACTTGTGTTGTGTTTAGTGTATGTGAAGGGCAGTTGAGATTCACAATAGAATGAGATCCAATTATCTATGTTATGGGACTTTTCACTGCGTGTTTAAACATTATAAAGATGATTGAAAATACAAATAAATGAATTTATTTACATGTAAGTAAATGGACCTGAAAGTGAAGTATGATTAAGTGAAAAATTCAGAGTATTGAGGTCCTTGGATAGTTGCGATACGATCATAATGAAAATTGGTGAAGGAGTATTTTGAGGGGAGGGAATAAAAGTCTGGTCGTGAGAGCATGAAGGGGGAAATTTTACATTTCAAAGAGGAAGAAAGAAATGGAAATTAGAAAACTGGAGAGAAATGTCATCATGCATAAGGAAATTTAAGAACAACATCAGTGTAGGGTGGTTGATTTTGACTTGCCTCAGCATATCAAAGTGGTATAAGCCAATAAAGTTAATTACTATTTATTTTTGTCCCTGCTGTTTAGTTTAGCTCAATTACTTGCCAGTCATGGCCCATTAAGTTCATTTTCTATTTATAAATTAAAAGACCAGACAGCAGGAACTGGTAGGTTAATATGCACTCATTTTTCCCAGGAAAGAAAGATTGTCTTGGAATCCAGGAATTAGTGTCCAAATCAATTTGTGTTTTGTTAAGACAAATTTGTCAGTAATGCAAAAAATTACGTCTGATCCATGGCTGAGCACATCTCAGATCTTTTAGACAAGGTGGAACACTTAACAGTAATAAACAGTGAAAACCACACTCGAAAGTGTTACATCAAATTTAATATGCAGGTTTTTGTGTTTTTAGAAAACCAAGTCACGATTTTTCTGGTACATGTATTTCAAATATTTTGGTCACGAAAATCACGAAACAGGTCATGAATCATGATTCACAACCTGTTATTTTGAACCCTGAAATTGTTAACGCTACTCATCTCTCTGGAATCTTTTAATCAAGTTAAAACTTGTAATCAAATTGAATGTGACTTTGTACTTTAATTTTTACCTCAGGATCACTAGCTGGAACGCTAAGACGAGGAGCCTCTATGCGCCATGAACCTCGGCCATATGTTTCTAGGAACCCTATAAAAGAAGAAGATTTAGATGTGATACTTGGTTGGGAAACTGACAATGGTGATGACAAGTGGCAAAAGATAAAATCAGTCAGAGAAGGCACTGTTTGGATAAAAGAAGTTAAAGATGGTGCAACATGGGTGATAAAAGTAAGATGCTGATTTAATTTTTTAAAAGTGATATTCAACCTTTATTTTGTTAGGTAATAGATTACTTGCAGTAATATGCTAAACAATCCATCTGGGAAAAAAACTTCTGACATTCAACAGACCAAATAATTTATGGAAATTCTTCAGCTTATGTGCATTTTCCTCTGGCAGAAGGAATAAAATAATGCAAATAGTCTATTGAATAAAACAAAAAGGAATATTACTAAAGTATTGATTGCCACTCTCAGCTGTTAAACCCCTGGCTATTTACCCTGTCTGCATGGATATTTACCTTTGACAAGTAGTGTTGTCTTGCTTTGCTAGAGCAAAATAATAAAAGATTGATTCTAGAAGGAAAGACTTAATTGATATAGTTATCAAGAAAAGAATTTGGGCACGGGGTTTAAACTCCTGGTCCTGTACTTAATGGTCTGGAATTCTATTGCCTGAAGCTATAAAGTAAAGTCTTATTTAGCAGTATAAGTTGTGACAGTATGGTATTATCCGCATGGCTTTTTATTAAGTCTTTATCACACCAAACTATTATTTTCAGGTACAATGTGTATGTGCTAAATAATTGCCAATTAATGATTATAAGGAAAGGCTATTTGGTATTTTTGTTGTAATTGTTGGCCACTATATAGGAAGATAATATAACAGAATATAAACATTGTACATTGTACATTCCAGTTATTAATTTTATCCATTTTGACTCCTTGCTAACCTTCTTTCTTGCAAAAATTTCTGAAAATTAAAGTACCGTAATTGTTTCTAAAAATTTTATCTTTACTAAACTCTTCAAAGTTATTTGACTTTTGGTTACATATATACTGGTAACTTATTCAATGATTAATGTATTTATTTCTATTTTTACTTTCTAGGCAGACTTAAGTGCTGAAAATGTACCATTTAAAAAAGGTTTTTATTTTAAAATCTTTATCTATTTAATACGTTATAACACATCTGCTATCTGAACTTTTTTGTAATTATAAAAATACTTTATTGTATAGTCATAAAATTATAAGCAATAAGCCTGTATATATTACTGTTGAAGTTATTTAAGTTGTTGAAATATCATCTTTCAGTTTCGCATATATTTAAATAAATGCGATCAGTTTGTATTTCCCAAAAACCTTTATAGCTGTGGAACTTATCACAGAGGTTAAGCATCGAAAGGAGTGGGACTGCCTCCACTCACATCTTGATGTTGTTGAAACACTTGGGAACTTCAAAGTGGTTTACAGGTAATGACAGTTACAGTACTTTTTTGTACAATACATCAGTACAATAAAAATTTGTATAAAGCCCAATAGAGGCCTAATCAAATATACTGCTATTTATAAAATGTATATATAAATAGTTTGAGCTTTCACTGATTTATCTTGACAATTTGGCAAAATTCAATTTTATATCATTCATGTGTAAGCAGTTTAAGGAACAAAAAATTCTCCATGAAAGATTTTCATATATCAGTTGTTTAGTTATCTCGGATGAAGGTACCTCAGCCATCACATCCAAACTCACATACAGCCCATTGGCAAATGAAATTGTACAAATGTACTGTTTGTGCATTTGCAAGCATTTCCATAATGTTGAATTTATACAAATCAATAATCCCAGTGAATTAGGTCAGCTCTTCTCCTCAGCAAAATTATGCCAACTGATATTTATTTTTTTTTTGGGTATTAATTAATACTAATTATCTATTTTTTAAAATACTGTAGCCAAATGAAGATGCCCATGTTTTGCAAGAAAAGAGAATTCCTTGAGGCAATGAGCCAGCGAGTTAGTGAGAAAGAGAGCAACTGTTACCACATGTTAGCTTTTCGAAGCACAACTCATCCTAATGTACCGCCATCAAAAGATATAATCAGGTAATAATAAGTTTACAAACAATTTGTAAGGTTCTCCTTTTTTCCTTAGCTATTTTTAAGGCCAGCAGGGAAAAATCCACTAGAACTGTTGAGCAGAAAAAAATTTAAGGTTTATTGCAAACTACAGGTCAGCAGATCCATACTCCAACAAATAAAAAAATCAGACCTATTATAGATAATTTCTATCTAAATCTATTACTTGTACAGCTGATTATAGCTTATTTTCAACTGTCCTTTAATCTGGATGATTCTAACTATTCTACATTTATTCTTCAATTCTAAAGGAAATAGGTTTAAAGAATTATATGCTGATAGCTTGCCCTGTTACAACTGAGTGGTCACTGCATAGTAAACTGTCATGAAAAATATTATACAGTATGAATGACAAACTAGCCATGACAAATTTGGTTTTGGCACAAACATGTCAGAGTGGTTGCAAATGATTTCCTGTGTCACAGTTCTTAATCTACATTAAAGAACTTCATACATTTTTTAACCAATACACTATAACTTGTGTTTCTGGCAGAGCTGATGACCAACTCTCTGGGATTATTGTTCGCCCTCTTGGTGATGGCATGACAAGCTCAAAAATATGTCTGGTTTTTCAAGTCAAATTCCGTGGGTCTGCTCCACGAGGAATGAAGAAGAGCTACCTTGCAAAACAGTCCATTGAGATGGTGAGGCAAATGAAGAAGTACCACGAGAAAAAGAAGCTTGAAGAAAGAATAGGCAAGGTGTAACCACATTCTGGATGCGAAAGTGTGTATGATGAGCTGACTTTCATGTGTCAACTTTACAACATAACTTAAGAACATGTTGTGTTGTAACTGTGTTACTACACAAGGTATCAAGCTCAAAGCTATCCCCAGTGAAGAAACTGTGTTAGAACAGCTTTGAGCCTTTGCAAACAGAAGAATTATCTCTATAAAATGATTCAAACTAGACTTTAGTTACACTACTGAGGAAGACTTACCACAATGTCCAGAAATTATGTGGAGTTGCAAGGAATGTTAGGACAGTTTTACAAATTTAGCAGCTTCAGGAGTGTTATACAGTACACTGCATTTTTCTCAGAAAGTTTTTAACTTAAATTAGATTTTACCAGTAGATCTAAATCAATACCAGTTCTCATAGAAATTTTTTTATGCATGGAAGGGGGGAAGCCATCAAATTGGTACAGGGGATGATAAACATGGTTTGTTGCCTACTTAATTGCTTTAGTTTAATCATGGATGTTCAATAATGAAGCCAGTTCAGATAGTTGTAACTGTCTTTGTTTACAGGATGAAGCTGAATGGATAAATTTATGCTCAAATTTATGGTTCACTTTACTTTGGCATAACTTAGGACAAGAGTGATTATTAGCAAGACTTCACACATTGTAGGAAGATAACACATTCTAGAACAACTGCACGGGTATCAAGGCATACTAGTACTTTGATATAATCGGCCTTTTTCAGGGTTGCAGTATGTAGTGCAAAATTGATTATTCTGGATGGCAAACTGCTAAAGGGAGCAAATGAAACACAAAAGAAGAGTGCTTTATTGATTGACATTTTGTTTTGGATCATATTTACATTCCTTTGCCTGCTGGAATAGCTAATTTTGTACCACATGTTCCATTGCTGCCCAAGGCCTATTTGGCATTACATTCTGTCAGTGTCATGATTACCTGCACATTTTTAATCCCAGTGCTTTCCAAACAATTTGTTGTATTGTGAATTCAACTATCCCATGCTGTAAATTGACTGAAGTATTCTAAGGCAAGTCCAGTATTAAACTGTGCATTTTCCTGAGGTAAATCCAGTAAGTAGAGTGTTTAAAATCAGAATATTATCATACCCTGGTCGGTTTAGTTACAACATACAGTAAGAAGACAAAAATTGTAATAATTACTTGATCCTGGTCTTTAAACCTAAATCTCAGTCTGTTGGTACTGGATTCCTTAACTTATGAATATTTTATCTTGTAAATTTACTATTTTATTAATTAAAACTGTAGTTAATTTACTTGGGGTCTTGAAGTTCATAATAGTGCATGTTCTGGTAACAGATGTATAGTTGGATAAGGGGGTTTTTCTTTGAAATTTGCCATGAAGTTTTCCAAATTTGAGCCCAGAGCTCATTTCTGTGAAGAGTAAATCATCTGTCATTAGACAAAGTAAAACACTAGAGTGCATCCCTGCTCCTTAACCTAGTAGTGCTAATCCTGGATTATTATGCATGCTGTGTTTATAGTGGAAAACTGACAATAAATTTCTGATAAAAACAAGAAACATGTGGCATTACCAAAAATGTGACATTGCTCTATTTTTGTATTTTAAAATATTTTAAAATATGGAGAGGATGAACACAAGATGGTGTTTGTTAAATAACTCTTATAAAAATCCTTGGGATTTGTTTTTTATTTGGAGGTATTAAATACTGGTGATTTTGAGAGATCAGGTAGTCACTGGTCATTAGTCTGGAAAAGTTAAGCCAGATTTTCATCACCAAGGTTTTCCTCATCTGAAGACACCTTGCCACAATCTTTGAGGGATGTTGATAACTTTAAGGAACATAGCCCTGCAACTATCATCAATGCTGAGCACAAGCAAAATATTGCAGTAATTCCTTCACTACTATGAGTATCATGTAAGGCCATCAACACCACCGAAGCTATCACATTCAATGGAACACGAAACCAGTTCATGATTCCAGCATGATGAGCTTCAGGAAGAACATGTCGACGTACTGAACTCATAGCTGGGAAGTATAAGCCACAAGCAAGCTCCATGAGCAGAAAAGCCAGGAATGTTTTCCGTGGATGATTGGCACTAGCAAATGATGACATCACATTTGCACCCACTCCTATGAGAATTGCTACCAGGATAACCTTCATTGGAGAAATTTTCCTGGAAACTGCAGCATCAAACAGGAGGCTTCCAATCATAACACATGCCATGAAACAGGCAAATACAATCCCCAAAGGTGGGTGTGTGGGATCCAAGACTGGTGTCCATAGAAACACAAAAATATACATCACACTTTCAAATAAGGATGTTATGGCTCCAATGAGTAAGATCTGTGAATTTGTCACAACCAAACGAAGACTCTCCAGGCACGGTTTAAGAATTTTTACTGACTTTGCTCCATAGTTCTCTTCCCAAGTGGTTTGAATAAGAATGCATGAAATAATTAGGAATGGGATTGCAACAAGAAATGGATACACTGGTCCCAGATTGATCCAATCTGTTAGACTATTGGCTATTACTCCAGCAGTAATGGCAATAATACCATTGAAGAAGGTAGCTTTAGAGAATGTTAGGGGAATCCACTCATTCGGGAAGTCATGGGTTTGGGTGTGTTCATGAACATACCATGCTTCAAAAGTTGCGAAGAGGATGGAGGTTGATATGCCACCCAGAACACGTCCAATGATCAGGATTCCATAGTTACTCGATGCTTTTGTTAGGCAGCCAATAGAGTATATGAGGCAGAACAAAGTACATGCTTTCTTACGGCCAAACTTATCAGCCAGGTAGCCAGATGCTGTTCCAAACAAAATGCTTGAAACAAAGCCACAAACATAGATTACCGCAATCTGGGTATCAATGAAGCCGTAGTGACTGTATATACGATAGACGTAAGGACTCTGCAGCCATTCTGCAAATAATGCCAAGAAATATACACGGAAGTAGCTTTGCTGGAACTTCAGAAAGGCAGGATTTACAACGGACGGTTCAGCTGTAGCAATTTTTAAATGAAGTATTACTGCCAGGGCAACGAGAACAGTTAGAAACAGATATGCTATGACCAACATGACACTTCACTATAAAAGAATATGAGATTAAAATCCAATAACTTAGTAACGGGTAATGCTACAAAAAATCAGCCCATTTTAAAACCCCATAAAATTAGTAAACTTACATCAAAGTTATCAAGAAGAATTTCTAAGACATACGCATTCCAAATTCACAGAGTTCCTTTGTATTTTTATATCTGATGAGAAGAGGCAACCAGAAATATAAGATAGAGCCCATCCTATCCAAAAGAACGTGAGCTAGATAGTTAAGAGAGAAATTTCTTCGAAAGTTGTCCCCTTGGTGATAATCTTTGACCATTCAAATACATTTCTCTCCAAGAATCCCGGTTCTTTTTTTTGCCACGTCCAATATGCACATTTGGCATGTGAAATCAAGTGGGGTTTGTTTTGTTGTGGGTTTTTTTCCGG
>JBAHVQ010000083.1:476242-489931 GCA_036872915.1 Nanipora kamurai
GCTATGTTATTTACATTTATAGGTTCGGTGTATTTGGTTTTATGTTACAACATGCGTTATCTCGTTACTGTTATGTAGATTATGGTAATATTGTAAATTCCATTGCTACGATGTCATTTGATGCATTATCTAAGTATACTTATATTTAGGATTATGGTTAAAGGCTGAAAGCTCAAAAAAGTATCTTTTTGATGTAATTATCTAGTTCGAATTTAAATCAAGTTGAAGTGAAGTTACAATATTTCGTTCTTTAGATTCTCTGGTTAATCTCTGGTTTTTAGGATTCTTCTGGTTATGAATCAGCAAACACATAGAAAAGTGTAACGGCGGTGTGACAATTGAAACCGATTAACCAGAGAATCCAAAGAACGAGATATTATGACTTTACTTCAACCTGATTTAAATTCGAACTAGATAATTACATCAGAAAGATACTTTTTTTTGAGCTTTCAGCCTTTAGCCATAATCCAAAATATAAATATACTTAGATAATGCATCAAATGACGTCACACCATTGGAATTTATAATATTAGCATAATTTACATAATAGCAACGAGATAACGCATGTTGTAACGTAAAACCAAATACACCAAACCTATAAATGTAAATAACATAACCACTCAACATTTAGTTAGCACCTGAAGAGCTTCGATAAAAGCGAAAACGTTTGTGCAAAATGAGTGGTTAGCTTATTTATAGTCTCCGCTGTTACCACAATATACACTTTTATATATATTCTCAAACACCAATTTAATCATTTGACTGGCTCAATGATTCCCGATGCGGATCTGAGTAAGATCAGGTTGACAAATAATTGAGCAGTGCCAGTGGCCCTGCTCGATTATGAGGAGCATCATTCCTATCAAAAATCCCGCGAGAACCACACCTATTTGTGCAGAAAGGTGCGGTAAAATCTTGCCTTTTGCGAGATTCTTGATACGTGTATTAAAACAACGACGCCAGTGAATCTGAATAAGGAACAATGTTATAAGGCAATTATACTTGGTCAGCCTTTTAGATCTTTGGCCTCAGTTGTGTTTATGGAACTTAAGTTTTCTATTCTCTGAATTTCCCAAGATGACATATGTGACTGCGTGCATCTGCCATAAGAGGCGTAACTAGAATTTCTCAAAGTAAGGTTACGGACGGGAGGTTGCAGTAGAAAAAGCATTCGGAAGACCAATGCCCCTCTGAAAATTACATCTGTTCCGATCAGGAAAAAAGTTCTATATTTCAAGTGCAGTCTCTACAGTCTGAACAATCCATTTTTTCCTTTACACTTTGTCTTAGAGAAAAATACATGTACTGCTCACAAGAAAGTGAACGAATCTAAAGTTAAATACGCTTATTCTTACCTTGTACATTTATGTATACTGAATTATTGGCGACATGCTTAACATAATAACGCCTCACTTGACACATATATTCTCCTTCATCTTTTTTAGTAACGTTAAAAATTTTCAACACTCCTCTCTGTATGCTTTGAGCCTTATCTTCAGCCAAAACTGACTCCACTTGGGATGGCAAAAACTTCTTTGGGTCAGACGAATTGATTTTGAACCATTTCATGTCATAATCTACATAACTTCCTCTCACACTGCACACCAGTGCTACGGCACATCCAGAGAAAAACGTATCGATACTTGGTGTCTTTGTGATACTAGGAACTGCAAATGGGACACCTTATAACAGAAAAAGGACGTTAAATAAAAAAGGATTCATAAAAACCACGCACTATAAGATATGTATGTGAGATATAATAAAAAGGAAATGCAATAAAATTCTTACCATTCTTATATTTTTACTTATAATAATAATTATCATATAATAACTTTATATATGCTGATGTACACACGTAATTTCTTAATTTGCTTATTAGGATAAAATTTCTCTTTTAAGTTTTGGCAGAAACCCAAACATTTTATATGAAATTAAAAAAACATGCGTTTCTTGTTCTCTCGACCACAACAAGATTCCTAGGAATAGTTCACGGGCGATTTATTATCCTTTGGCTACAATTACCCGCATGTGAAAGAATACATTTTTACTATTTTTACATATAATTTTGGTTATTATCAACAGTTATGCATTATTTAGTGTACTTGCAATAAATAAATATTCTACTCCTGTGTTTATCTTCTACTAGCGAACATAATCAGTCTGGATCGTAAAAGCTAATATACGAATAGGTTTTGTGCAATTTCAAGACGGTCGTATGTATCTCTTTATGATATTGACCTCTTTCCCTTGTAATTATTTATGGGCGCCCAGATTAATAGAATGATATATTATATTTAATTTCAGAATGGAGTGTTTACCTTTATTCACGAAAATCCCACCAGCAAGTTTTTCCATCCCACAAGCCCTGCAATAGTATTTTCCTTGATCCTCTTCCTTTACTTTCTTAATGAAGAACACATTTTTATCTATCATTTTTATTTTTTCTCCTTCAGCAATTCTTTGGACTTTAGAAAATTGTTTCCAGATTGGTCCCTGCCACAACGTTGCGTTAATTGTCTCATCGTTCACCCTGCAGTCAATCTCCAACCATTCCCCAACTAAAAGCATGAGCTTTCCATCAATTGGATGCTTTGCGGGAACAACCCATTTTAATTTAGGATCTGTTAAAAGAGACAGGAATACTTATCCTTAAAAAAGCACACACAAAATCGTAAATGTATGCCATACTATGAAAACACTTTGCAAATTCTTCGAAATATTTTGTTTTTGAATTCTCAATTAAATTATCAACATTGTCTGTTGACAGCAATGTGTCTGGATGAGAATCAACGTTCGAGCCTGCCCCCTTGTCGTGTGGACCCTACTCGACATAGTTGAGGTAAGGTAAAGTAAGGTAAGGTAACTTTATTTAATCTCGATTATATGAAGCTGATTAGGCTTCTAGCAAATACATGCTAATAACCCGAGAAAATTAAAATTCAAAATTACAACGTATAAATAGCAAATATAAAACTAATTACGTCATAAACTATTCGTATAAATAACAAATGTACAAACAATAAAATATCTAAATAATCTAAATAATCTATCTTCATCTATTAAATCTCGCACTGCAGCTTTGAAGTTCTCCCATGTCCTGATATTCCTGAAATAGTCCGGTAACTCATTCCACATCTTGCTTGCTGTGTAAATAGTAGACCTCAGACCGTAACGTGTTGTTCGTGCCTCTGAGATTTTTAATGTTTTCTCTCATCAAACATGTTTTTAATATATAGTGGTAATTTATTATTTAAAGCTTTAAATAGAACACTTAAGATGTCCTGTTTACGCTGATTTACTAATGAGTCGCCATGATAATTGGCTAACTCGTAGAAATCGGTGTCAGAGTCATTGTAAACACATAAGGCTCTCTCATTTAGCTTGTCCAATTTGTTGTTATCAGCCTGTAGACAATGCTGTTAGATGTTACTCTGAGTGACGAACCATACCGGACAAGTAGAGAAAACTCTATGTGGCCCGGCAGCGATTCGAACCCGCGACCTTCCGTTTCCTAGTCCTACGCTCTACCAACTGAGCTACAGGTCAAGTTGAGAGCTGGTCGCGAAATGATCTTACTTGGGCTCTCGATATTTCGAAACATATACTAGTTTCTTCCAATAGAGAAAATAGAGCCCAAGTAAGATCATTTCGCGAAATAGAGCCCAAGTAAGATCATTTCACGACCAGCTCCCAACTTGACCTGTAGCTACGTTGGTAAAGCGTGGGACTAGGAAACCGAAGGTCGCGGGCTCGAATCCCTGCCGGGCCATGTAGAGTTTCCTCTACTTGTCCGATATGGTTCGTCACTCGGAGTAACATCTAACAGCATTATTCTCTACTCGAGTTCATTCTTCTACTTAAGCTAGTCTGTAGACAGTTATTCCAAACAGAAGAGCAATAACTAAAATATGGGCGGATAAACGCCTTGTACAGGCACAACTTTGTGGAACGTGGGAGAATTTTCTTAAATCTGCTTAGGATGTCTAATTGTTTGCCCATTTTCTTGGCAATCTTTGAAATGTCTTCTCTGAAATACATAGATTTTTCAATAATTGTACCCAGGAGGTCAAGACTAAAAACGCCTGGAATTGGTTCTATGTTTATAGCAAACATTAAACCTTTTTCATCAAGATTATTTGAAATAGTCACGGCTATACACTTGTCCGGGTTATTGGAGAAACACTGGCACGCGACAGTCAACTCTTTAAATTCTAAGATCTTTAAATTTCCTTTATTTATACTGGATAACCCTATCAGCTAAACTACGCTGTAGTTTAAGGGCCATCCCTCATGGGTCCAGTGTTACTACAGGAGGAAACCGGAGTACCCGGAGAAAACCTGCGATGTTTGGTAGTGTCAAACTGGACAACGCTCTTCTCACATGTAACCAAGGTAACTTTAATCAGAAAGCTGCGCGTAGCCGGAATCGAAGCCTAATCACAGAGGTGAGAGGCACGTGCACTACCACTCTACCACCAACACCCCACAACTGCAGGATCTAAGTCGTCGGTGTATAGTTGGTTGTCATCAGTATAATTAGACAGCTTAGCCGATTTTATAAAATAAAAGAGGTCCTTGAGGAAAATATTAAACAATAATAGCCCCAGCACTGAACCTTGCGGTACCTTCTAGTCACAGAAACTTTATAGGATGTTATGTCCTCGATTTTAGCTCGCAGATACTTGTCTTGAAGATAGCTCTGCACAAGTGTTAAACTTTGATGATCACTCAGATCCAGGTCAAAAACTCCTGAGGCAACAAAAAGACGAGGATTCGTCTTTAGAAATACATCAATAAGTGATGATGAGGCACCCGTAACTTTTGTTTGTTGTTTTATCATGTTCGACATATTACAGACGTCCATGATATCTAGAAGGGCATTTCCTTCCTTGCCATGTTTATCTGAGTCAGATAGATCACAACTAAGATCACTGACTCCCGTGATACAGTCATAACGATTGCGTACTCGAAGCAACAGGTCTCCTAGATCTTGAAGCCAGATAGATTTAGGTAAGTTTGGAGGTCTATAGGCGGCAATTAAAAATATACTGCTTGGCCGTTTTCTTATGCTGCATACTGAGGGTTATGGATTCAATATGTTTGCATTCCAAATCACAGAGTCTATTAACAATCAGTTCTCTTCGAATATAGATAAGCTCGCCACCATACCGATTTCGATCTTTTCGATACATTCGATATCCTTTAATATAAAATTGACTGTCAGGAAAAGCATCATCAATCCTTGTCTCACTTAACGCGATGATGTCAAGCAGATTTTCTAGTTAGTTCACCAAATTTAAACCCAGCAATACTATTTATATTCAGATGTGCAATTCTGATATTTTTTGAGTATTTCTGTAGTGTTGGGGATAATTCATCATTAATAGTTACCGGCTCGTTGACTTCATGAAGATCGTTTACAGCGTCGTTTGAATTAAAGAATGAATCCGAAAAAGCACAGGAATAGCAAGTCCATTCGGATCGCAATTCCAATCATATTTCTATTTAAATTGACACACGTGACATGAACGTACTGAAGGCACTCACGGCAACGCAAAGATCTATGGCTTGTCGTAACTGCTCTCGAACATTCCGGACACTTCTGCTTGTTAAAAGTGGCTGGCTTTTGTGAAGTAGGTCCAAGTTGAGTTTCAATATCCCCACATCGAATTAAAATAAGCGAAATACCAGATGGATTAAATGTGGCAGGGCCTTTTGATAAATACACGTACCTTGATTGTAAAAATTTTCTTCGACAATTCCAGAGGGCAGAGGCATGTAATCGCATGCAAATAAACGGAGGTTAGAATTCATTGAAACGAACCGATTCAGACTTCGTCAAAGCATGACCAGACCCAAAACTCGATACCTCAGAAAGTAGAAACGTTTCGAGACGATGAAGCTCATTGATTTCGTACCCAACACCATCCACAAGCCCGAGAACGGATTTAGACGTAGCACTAAATGATACCCTGGCTGCCAAAGTTCCACCAAAATAAATCTTGCTTATGTCGCCTGCAAACGCTCCAGTTTCCGACACAGTAACTTTGACCTAAATCCGGCACATATACCAGTGACAATCCCCTCAAACGTCCACACCCAGAACATCATCCGTATGCCGTCAATTTCTGATAGTTTCAAGTATCAATCCAATAGATTAAAGAACAAAAAACGAGAAGTATCGCGGAGCACGAGAAAGCATGACCAGCCTCCATGACACCATGAACAATCTGTAAACACCGCTAAACACTACTCAGAGTCTATTTATGAATCATTATTCCCCTTTTTAAAAAGGTTTTCACCAGTTTTCTGGTTGAGAACCACATATATGGGGCAATCATGTTGGCCATTATAAATTCACGTTTTATATCCACAAAAACCCAAGGTTTTACATTTTATAGTTAGGAATGTATCTGCGATAGCCTACATCCTCCAGAAGAACAGAGAAAACCGACTCAAATCTGCACTAAGAAAAGTGAACCCTCACGTTCTCTTCACAATGAGTTCGATAATATCATGCGCAAACCGTCTTACTTTAACATCAAAACACAAGTGCTTTGACATAAAAACATATATTTTGATATCAATGCACGTGTGTTTTGGTCAATCTCCTGGTACTGATATCAACTTCATAGTGAAAAAATAGCGAGAGTTCAATTTCATTAAATTCTCTCAAACATCCAGTTTGGATTGTATACAAATAACGAACTCATTTTTCGTGTTTCATCAGGAGATCCAAGTACTAGGAAACAATAAGGACACTCTTTATCCTGGTTCCTCTGGTTTTGATCCCCTAATGAAACACTCAAACTCATTCTTTACTGATTACTTTTTCATGATTCCATATTTGTTCTATAATTAATGTTTAATAATGTCGATGAAAAAAAGCCAAAGGTATGTCGTTCTAAACCTTCTTACTGGTTCCTGTGATCGAAGAGCCGCAAAAATGTAAAGGATTGTTGACGAAATAAGATTTTGGGAAAAAGCTCTGAAGGGTCCTTTTAATGACAACAAACTGCCCAGCATGACCTGAAAATCTACCCCGGTTCCTGTGGCTTCCCTTGAGTCTATGAGATTGTCGATGTCATACTTGTTACCGGTGTCACAGGTATGAATGATCTCGAAGAATGAGCAACATTTGGTCGCATATCTCTAGTAACGAATGACATCCAGGGATCAATGATTGCTATCGGAAACCAAAATTTACCTCCAATCCCAGCCCAATCGGTAATTCTAACCTTAATCCTCACCCTAATCCTCACCCTAATCCTCACCCTAATCCTAACACTAGTCTTTACTCTTATATTGTTGACTACATGGGTCATTCAACGCTGGATATGGTACCAGAAAAGTTGGAAACTGATGCTCCTGAGTTAATAATGGCTGAGTTTTAGGTGACCCAGGATAACCCTGCCCAGCGGTCACTCATGCATTTCAGTGACACTGGCCAAGATCAGGAATGCCATTACCAAAAATGCATCAAGTTGTAGGGTCAAGTCTCGTGTGAGAGACTTATCAATCCGTCCCCAGAACCAGCAAAAGTTGAAGCAGCAAGAAACATTGAAAGGACGATACAGAAGAAGTAAGATGTCTAACAGTGATCTCCAATCTAAGCAAATGAATGTATAACTAAGAGAACTTCTGTCGACTAACGTTTGATTTGAATGGGAGCCAGCTCAAGAACACGTTTTCACTTCTCCAAAGCACATCTGTCATAGCCTCACGTGTTAACGTGCCACGATAACACCGTCCTTAACGAAATACATTCAGGGGGTATAATAGACAGAATTGCCTAGGGTGGTATACAAGACACTTTTATTCTTTTCGAGCATTGACGAATATAGAAAAGCTATATGCATAACTTTAAAAAGAAATGTTATCAATCGTTCATGACTGTAAGAAGTGTCATCATTCTATATTAGAAAAAGAAAATATAATGATAAACCACTGCAAGTTTCTGCAGAAGGTATGCCATGAAATCACATTTAGCAGCTGCATTGCGCCTCCAGAGGATATTACTCTCATACAAAAGAAGGCAAATAAATGAATCTATCCAGGGACGTAGCCAGGATTTTAAAAGGGAGGGATCAGAACTTAAGAGAGGTTAACTCTTCTGAAAATATTTTTTTGTCAAATATGAAAAATAACACAGCTCTGTATAACTAATGTAGAAGAAGGAACTCGGGTAGAGAATGATATTAGTACGTGTCACTCCTAGTGATGAACTATACCGGGCAAGCGGAGAAAACTATACTTGGCCCGGCTGTTATCCGAATCCGCGATCTTCGGTTTACTAGTCCGACGCTCTTATATCTTCAAAATCTACAAAAGACTTAAAAATGTCTCGATACCGAAGAAGCTAGTTAGTTTCGAAATATCAAAGACCATAGTAACATCATTTCGCGACCTGCTCCCAACTTAACCTGTAGCTCAGTTGGTAGAGCGTCGGACAAGTAAACCAAAGGTCCCAGCCTGGTCAAGTAGAGTTTTCTCTGCTTGCCTGGTATAGTTCATCACTCGGAGTGACACGTACAAATATCGACAGCTATGCATAATTGTATCTTGAAAAGAGTGTTTCAGTCGTATTCGTGCCGCTCAACTCTCTTGCGTTAAACAAATTAGGAATAGTCATCAGAAATATGTATAAGGCAAAATGGAGACTAGATAATGACCGGAGAAAGATACAATTTTATATTATAGATGACTGCGGTAAGTATACACTGTCTCCAGCCTCTCGAACGCTAGTAAAGTACATTTGTGAATTTGGATTGTTCACGAGCCCAAACCGAAATTTTACCGTGCAAGAGTAGGCGACTCCTTTTAACATCTTCAGCTCAGGCTGTTTCCAAATCTATCGAAAATTTAAGGTTGGGGGGATGGAAGCATGACCTTCTGACATGCCCTTGGTACGCTTGTGATTCTACCGGTCGTTTTAAATTTTGTCTGTTTTTGTTCAGGATTTATCCAAATACTATATCGAAGCCCAGCATAATATCTTTACGAAAGCCATCGAGTAGGACACAGAAGTAAAATCATAATATTTAATGAAGTTCTCATGTTTCGTTATTATCATCACACCATCTTCAGAGAATAATTATTTTACTTACTTTTATCAAAAATAATAATTTTACTTTTGTGTCCGACTCGACGGCTTTCGTAAAGATATTATGCTGGGCTTTGATATTCCTCTTGAGATTACGTTTTCCGCCTGGTCAATCAATAGCTGATGTTTTAAAAAAAATACTATGTCGGATAATTTTAAATTTGCACAGCATCACCTGTTGCCATGCACTATGGCAAAAGGTGATGCTGTAAAAAAAAAATTTGCTGGAAAAGAAATGGCAAAAAAATTTCGTTGAGCAACACGGTCGCAGTGAGTCGAAAAAATATACAAATTATTAATTCGCAATTGTCATTTGCTTTAGTCATTGAGAAAAGTTCGTGCAACCATTATGCCCTACAATTTTTAATCGCCAGACTACACAACTACAAAAACCCATTTTGAATAAATAATTATCATAAAAACTTAATATTTAATTTTCCTGCTAATTATTTTCCCCAAAAAACGTAGTTTATGTATTATATATGAGACTCTGATCTGAGCCTCAATTCTTCCCTTAGCTGTGGGGTCGAGCGCTGCTAGGATTATTTAAAACTTACGATTATTTCAAACACTTGAATGTTGGCGACCCAAAATTATCTTAAATTTTCAAAACGAACGTGGTATAGTTAAGCTATGGGTTAATTTAAACAAGAAAACAATGCAATGACATAAAGGAATATTCTTTCCAAAGATCTAATTAAACACGGGTTTTTGCGGCTCTAGAAAACAGACTTAAATATAAACATATTACCTGAGTTATTAGCACAGCCTACCGATTGAACATCTGTGAGGACAAAGCCAAACAGAATCGCTGAAATAAAAAAAATGATCCCGCATCCCAATGGGCTCATGATTAAGTGTACCAGTTAAACCTGATAAGGCAAAAAAAAAGAAAAATCATATTCTTCCGCAAAGCGTTAACAAATTTGCTTTGAGAATATTTTTGAGAAAGGTCATTAATTAAGGTTCAGTAGTTCAGGAAGTAAAGTTTAATCAATTTTTTAAATTATGTCAAATTAACATCTTACTAGCAACTGTTTGCCAACTGCTGCTACAAGTAACTCTAACATGTTTATGCCATAATTAGTAAATTAAGGACTATACGTTTTACCAAAGTTTATGACCAACCAGTAAGAGAGTGTTGAATTTCATGATTTGACCTACTATTTAGTATTCTCATCTTCAACTTGAAATATTTTAGACCCAAATTTTACACTATTTATTTGTAATCCCAAATTTCTAAAAAATACTACCTGATCTCGAAGAATTAGTCCATTCGGAAAAAATTCATCAAAATTTATTGAATTATTAAGCAATAAACTAGATTTTGCTGTACGCAATCATCTGGGGTTTAAGAGGAAAAACGTTTAAAGTTCTAAAATGTGTACCACTTTGCTTGATTGTGGTGGAAAACATCGGAGTAAGGAAGACTTCATGCACGTGTTGAAGTACCTACGAGTTTAATTTGATGAACTGGAGTACGGATGGAAAGAAAATGAAGGTCTATTAATATATGAATCGCTTCCCTTGCCTAAAAACTAAAGCAGATTGAAGAAAGGCGTCAAAACGGCTTCTCATGACATGCCATCATCAAAATATTATATTCAATGATTTCTCCACTTTTTTAACTTCAATCTAGTGTTCTTTCTAATTTCGTAGATTTTCCCGATTAGAAGATTTTTAAGTTCTCAATGCATGGAGTTTGCCATCTCCCTGTTGTTCTAATACCTTACGATAACTCTTTAGTTTAAAAAATAATGAAATAAGATTCATAAATAAAATGTATATTTCTTGCATAATTCAACTTATTTTTGGTAAAAGAAATTAAAAGGTCAGCAAACTGAAAAACTTACCACTGTTTTACCAGCCTTTGATGGTGTGAGAAAAGAATCTGAACATAAATTAAATCGTCTCTTACTTATCTACTTTTACTTGATATGCAGATATAAATCAACAGATGGTAGCAACAGCTTGTTTATATATAAATTATATGTTTTTTGTTTTCTTTGTCAACGCACGCGGAGTTTATCAAACACTAATCGTGATAAGGGAGATTTCAATCTTTGTCCAATTGTAAGCTGCTGCAAACTACCTGTTTTTAAAAAATATGAAGCATATGGACTCTATTGTCGTATTCTACTGTGTCAGATTTATTCAAAACCCTAAATTAAAATTTAACTTTTAAAGCTAGCAGGGTTAGGAGTCGTTGGACAGAAACATTAACTTCAAAGTTTATGCAGTTCCCAAATCATTTTGGTTTAATACAAGTTATACACCGCTCCCTACATAGCACTTTACTCCTGTAAATTTAAAATTTTTGCTTCAAGCGATATTGAACCCAAATCGTGTAACAAATTCGATAGTTTGTAAAAATATTACACGCTTATTCCTGTTTGAATAATGTGCATTTCAATTATACGAAATGGAAGTAGTATATAATGTTTATTAACTCCTTCTTTCCCACGGAGAACTTTTATTATTTTACTCTGGTTCTACGCCAGACTATTTCACTCGTCAAACGGCGAGATCCAGCAGTTAAGGAGTTAATACGTCAAAGTTAGACCACATACTTATGACAACTGCATCCAGATGTGTGCATGTTGTGAGCTGAGATTGTAGGTGATTGAAACATCCGTAATTGAGCTGAACAGGATATCAGGTATAATTCCACATGCTGATATTGCCCTTGTGCTTATGTCGCATGTGTGAACCAGGCTCTAGCTTTTAGTTTTATCGATGTCTGGACGCATTTACATATAGTTCAATAATTAATGTTCATGAAACAATCGTTCAATGAAAAGCAGGAAAAGATGTCATATGATGACTATTTTATACCATGATAAAGACCGCTGCGTGCCAATCAATATTCATTTATAGATCACAAGTACCTTTATGATAAAAGTACTAGTATCTTTATCAAAGATCTGACAGCGTCAATTGTATAGACGACAACGCACAAGCAGTATTTATTTCTTATCTCTTCTGAATGTTGGGACGTGACCAGTTTATTTAATATCTCATGTTGTACAATTTTCTTCTCTTATATCCACTTTCTTTGCTCGGTTTCAATGCACCTATGTTCACCTGTTCTTAACTCGCAAAAAAACACCAAATAGATTGTATACGACTTCGAAGAATCATTCGCCATACCTTGTGAAAACTCTACCTTCATAAACGACAAAAAGTTTTGCACAAATGCAAATGATTAGTAAGATTCTGAATATGTTAAAAAGATTGTTCTGTTACGGACTCCGTAGAGGATGATCTTATTGTTTAATTTTAGAAGTAATTTAAAAGATAGTCCATCATGCTTTACCACTGCGTAAAGGTGCTCGCGTTTATACAGTGATGAAGCACTCTGACTCGGTTTTTAAATATTGCATATATATATATACATATATATATATGTATATATGCAATATTTACAGTATATATATATATACACACACACACACACACACACATATATATATACAGTATATATATACTATTTACAGTATATATATATACAGTATATATATACTATTTACAGTATATATATACATATATACAGTATATACTGTAAATAGGAGTTACCTTCATCCTGCTCATCAGCACTACACTGATTTGGCCAAGAAGGCCGAAACGGTTCCGTCTTTAGTTATATATACACACATATATATATATATACATATATATAATATAAATATATATACATATATGCGTTGAAGATTTGTAATCCAGGCATGTTTATGTTTATAATTCTGGTGCACCAGAAAACCACAATCCGGAGAACATCGTTATAAAGACATACATACATATATATATATCATTATAAACATATATTGAAATATACATATATATATATATATATATATATATATATATATTGAACTATATATATATGTATGTCTTTATAATGATGTTCTCCGGATTGTGGTCTATGATATAACGAGCGTCGTTATAATCATTAAAAAACTCACCCTTCCTCGAATTTAAAGATATATCTCATAAAAATTCTTTAATCAAAAAACTGATCAACGTTTCGGGGCAATGCCCCTTTATCAAGGTACTAATCTCTTTGACTGACAGGCTTTTTATACTAAAAAAATAACTAAAATGTAAATAAATTATCAAATATACAATAACCTATTAATCTCACTTAAAAATCTCTAACATCAGACCTGGGGGAACAAAAGAATCAAGCTTAGAAGCCCAGAATGCTTCTTTTCCTGTACGTTTACTCATGTCTGTCCGATCAATAATCTGTACTTTTGGTTAGATATGGAAACGGTAGGCGAGGTATGCTGGGGGAACACTTGTATTCGCATTTTTGAGGGTGGGGGTTTGTGGGATTTGAAAGTACAGATTATTGATCGGACAGACATGGGTAATAAAATAATAAATCAATACTAAAACGTGTGCGGTAGAACAGAGCGCTGGATACCAAGTAAACGGAGCGTCTCGTTATAAGTTAGATTAAAAAGTTTCATTCTGACTATCATCTGGTCTTTGCAGAAACGTGCTATTCTACAGGGTGTCCCAAAAAAATGTATACACATTAAAAAAAATGATACTTGTAAATATTCTTACACTTTTGAAATAAT
>JBAHVQ010000083.1:497092-511416 GCA_036872915.1 Nanipora kamurai
GTAGGGGAAGGAGGAGAAATGGGAGCTCTTTTTCCTCATTTGAAATGGTGAGAATGGTGAGTGGGGTGGACTGGTGCGGGTAAGACTTTGCTAAGACTCCAGTAAATGTACTATTCCATTAAGGAGGTAGGGGAAGGAGGAGAAATGGGAGCTCTTTTTCCTCATTTGAAACAATAAATTCACATTTAACCTGCACTACTGAAGTCAACTGAAGGTGTAGGAGTGTAGGTTAAATCTGAATTTATCATTTCATATTACACTGAGGATAATTTTCCTCACTTGTTAAGTGATACTTTAACAATGTCATAAATAACAAATGTAAGCTTGAGCTACTGGTCACTTCATTAGTCATTATTTCACAGAAAAAATTCCAAAGAATAAACAAGGGATGACATAGGACCTGACTGGTTGTCTAAGAGTTAAGATTAGCATTTGCCTTTCTCTGAAATTTATTGGAAATTTCAGTCATAATTCTTAAAAGAGCAAGAATCAAGTTTGTCAACAAATATTAACATTCAGACAAACTTAGTGAAATTTGACGTGATCAAGGTTGACTCCAATCTTAGTAGTTCTTCAAGTCTCCAGACTATCAAATTATCACGCCACCAGAATCTTTTGATGTTATATTTTGTCTTACTCCCTTGTGATAATTTCTGCAAGCAACCAAGGAAGTAACTACAGATTTCTGCAAGGATAGTTTACCTGGCATAACTAACTTCTTGTGACCATCAATTACTTTAGCATCTCCTGGAACCACCAATGCTTCACCAATTTCTCTAAAAAAATTACAGCCACCTCAGTTTACTAAATCAAACTAACCACCAAGAGAATTAAAATGAAATAAAAATCAAACAAAATTGATTTCTTTTCAATTTTAATTTATTTTTATTTTAGATTATTTTTAAAATAAATTAAAATTAAACTAAAAAGAAAAATAAAATAAAATGAATTTCTTTCTAATTTATTTTTAGATTATTTTATTTTTAAGAGAAAAATAAATTAAAAAGAAATTCATTTCATTTTAATTTTCTTTTTATACCATTTTAATTTGAATTTATTTTATTTCAAAAATAAAAAAAAATAAATTACAATAAAAAACAAACCATTTTTCTTTCATTTTCTTTCTATTTTATCTTAACTTATTTTTTAAAAATAAAATAAAAGTAAATTAAAATAAAAAAAGAAATTCTTTTTATCTTATTTCTATTTAATTTATCTTATACCAACAATAAATAAAATTAAATAAAAATATAATAAAACTAAAATTCTTTATTTTATTTTCAATTTATTGTATTTTTACTAGTATAACTGAAGTATGATAACTAACAAATTACCATATGACTGTAGGAATAAGCTACTAAACTACAGTGAACAGACTCATTAAGGTCTGAGTTGCAGAAAAATTGCATCAAAAAAGCTAGATTCAACATGGTTCTGATCATGCTCAGACCAGTGGTTTCTCACAATATATTGTTGCATTATCACACCTCACATCCATAATCTAAACGACTTACTTTATAAGTCCATCCTCTATATAGACATCTGCTTCAAACATATGATCATGATTAACAACTGTGCCTCCCTTGATGATAATTCGTTTATGCTGAATAAAAATTAAAAATAAATTTATCTTGTGATGGCAAGGCAATAGCATACAGGTGCTTGCAATGCAACTGTTACTAACGTACTAACGTTCATTCTATGTACTGTAATGCTAAGTGCCCAGTGACAAAGAATGCCACAACAAAAGAACAAATGACCACATGCATATCAGCTAATCAGAACAATTGTTTTAACCAATTCAGAACACCTTTTTCCTTTCTTGGGTAGCCTGGTTAAATTCTAATACCATAAAGTTCCATGTAATCTGTCGAGATTCTGTGTTCTAGTTAGTCACTAATAAAATCTACAGTCTTCATCAATTTTTTTGTTAAATATCTGCACTCAATGTTTTATTTATTGGAACCTTAACACTAACCTGGACTAACAACGTTAAAAGAGACAACAAATATCTTTCACTGATAGAATCATGCATACGAACACCTTCCCAGGTGAAATTAATGAGTGAATGTCAAATAAGGTTGATTATTCAGACTCGTGTGCGATGCAAACACCAGCCCACATAGTTTTGCGTGGCTGGCATTAGTCAACACGTGTCTGTGAAGACGTTATTGTTAAGCCAAGTTTGGAAGAGAAAATGTCCGAAGAGCATGACGTCTTCACGAGGAATTTATAACCTAATGCCAGCCAGATAATTTAGATAACAACGCGATAAATTATCTGTACAATGTTTGTGCAACTGCCGGCGACGGGCATGCCGACCTGAAAAACAATTATTTGCCGTTTGGCGCTGCAATTGCATCTTCTCGCGTCCTTCAATAACCAAAAAGTATTATCAAAATGCTTCAAGATAAATAACCTTACCACCATTCTTGCGGTTGCCTAGCTTGTACTTGTTCTCGCTGACAAACTCAGAACCCAAATTTGCCCAGAACTCAGGAGAAAAAGTGACTGGCAACATGCAACGAGTACAGTATTTGAACCACCACTTCCCTGCACCAAGTTTGCTTGGGAAAACTGTTGCTATATGTCAGAGAATAAATTTACCCCCCGTAAAATGCGTCCATTAATAGCATTTTTAGCATGCATTACCGAGGGTAGCTTGTCGGTGAATCAACACGTGATTGATTGTTCTTGTTTTGCCATAATGGCAAAATTTCAACCTAAACGTCGATGTTACCGTTTTATTTTCCCTCAGAAGACAAGCGATAAATTGTTAACACTTCTTTTTTCCTATCTCCACGTGGATTCAGTTTCATCTATTCCAAAAAATGAACAATAAATGAATGTTATTTTCAAATCCACTCGGACTTCCATTGTTTCTGAAAAACCCGCCACAAAGCGGTAAAAAGTATCGAGAAGAATTTGTCCGGCAAATAAAGAATTTCCCCAATGAACATGGCGGAATTACCCTTTCGAGAATTGATTGTAAAGTCTGGTGTAAGTGAACTGTTTGTTGAGGCCAATTGCAATGGTGAAAGGGCCATTTGTTGGAGTAGATTAGCTGCAGATGGCGGAGCTTGGATTTTAACTGTTAGCAATGGCAATGATATTTGGCGAACCAGTTTAGAGAGGCAAGATTTGGAAACGCTTCGTGAGTTATCTGGAATTGCCACTTCCAATGAGTACTTTGAAATTGTTAAGAACTGCTTCGAAACCGAAACGATTTCTATTGTTAAAGTTGGCAATAAAATTGTCCTGCAATGTGCGGGACGAAAAGCTACCGTTAATTTTGACTTGTACGAGTCAAAAATTAATGACAAGAAGACGGAACTTCGCTATATCTTGTTTCATTTGACGGATGAAATTAACGATTTAAAAAAGTCCTTAGCAGATGCGAATGAGGCTTTGGAAGGACAGAGAAGAAAGGAAAAGAATTTGGGAAGCGGGTTGGATAATCAGAGTTTTGGGTTTGAGCCTACAAGGAAGACTGGGCAAGGATCCAACGTTCGAAGGAAACACGGACATAGTCTTGTAAATCCAAACAGCAAAAAAGCAAAAAAAGCCAAGGGAATTAGTTTTGAATGATGAATTGATCTACAATATGGGGCCACACAATATTACTTTACAATTTACATTTTAGTTCATTAAAAGTTTCCTGCTGACCTTTAGGCTTTAAACTGAACAGGGTCAAGTAGTGCTTGATGATAGAGTATTCATTGCATACGAACATACTTCGAGTTTCAAGGTTTTGTCTTAAAGTAAATGGTTTGAACTTGGGAGAATCATTGGATGTTTGTGGAAGTTGATCATTCAGATTGGTATAGAAAGACTGTTGGTGAAAGTGACCGATCTTTTGATGGACATAGCAGTGGTCATCTTCACTTGACTCTGGAGATGACTCCCACTAAGGCTGTCGAAAGGTGCTTCCACCAACAGTCTTTCTCAAGACTACACTAACCTGGATGATCAACTTCCACAAGATTTTGTCTTCTTGAAACAGCAAAACATTTATTTATATAATCATTTTTTGACCTGGATTCAGTTATATAAAACTCTTAATCATATTTTAATCACATGCAAGGTGATAAAAACATATGTAAACTCTCATAAATTTAATTTAGCTGGATGAAATTAAGAATTAAACATGCAGAAAGTTAAAATAAAACCACTTTTTATACAACTGGCCTAAGAAAATATTGATTTCATCCCTAAGTTGCTGCAATTAACCCTTCCTATACCAAGGGTTTTCCTGTTGATAAGTAAAATCATTAGCCAGAGCAAAATAATAAATCAGGTGATTGGTATGAAAAGGGTTAAACTTTGCCTTGTGAGCTCATCCAACTTCATTAACCAATTCATGAAAAACAATGGATCATCCTTACGTTTAATTTATATTTGCTTGCATTGCTCATGTTCAGTCTTTCTAGTCACATCCAGCAACCATCCTGAAGGTGAATGGTGAAGCCAAGGAAGACATTTTCCTGTAAGTATTCTTTTGCTGTCATTGAACCAGAACTCTGATACTTCTTACTGAACTACAAGTGTTTAAAAAAACCTCTTATTCTGTCCAAAAGGTTATGCGACATTTATGTTCAGTACCTTTGCCTTGTTTTTGTTAGTTTGGGAATCTTTCAACAGCATGAATGTTACAATTTCTCCACACTTTAACTTTCTTAAGCATCTAATTGGGGGACAGAACTTTCAGATATCTCAAGAAATATGTTGGGATATGTTGGGGGTGCCACATTGGTAGTGCACGTGCTGCTCACATCTGTAATGACATGGGTTTACAGTAATTCCAGCTTCATGCTGTTGTCTCATTTAAGTTACCATGATCACATGTGAAAAGAGTGTTATTGAGTTTGACTGTACCAAATTTTGTAGGTTTCCTCCAAGTACTCATGTTTTCTCCTGCAGTAACATTGGATGCATGAGGGACGACCCTTACTGGACCTTTAGCGATAACAGCTTATGGCCTATTTACATGAGGTGAGACATCCTGGTTTACCAGGATTGTTTAAATTGTTGGGATGTTTAGTTTAGCTAGTTCATTTGAGGTGGGATACTGCTGGGAAGAAATTAATGGGAAAATTCTAAATCAATTGCATTGAAAGGAGCAATATAAAGCATGCACAGTAAAAATAATTTTGTCCTGGCTTAGCAAGATGAAGCATTCATGTGCAAGCCTCTCTGGGAAAAAAAGCTAAAGGAGATTGACAAGAAGAGCTTGCAAAAGTGATGGCAAAGGTGCACATGGGAATAATTTGGAAATGCCAAATTGGTATGACAAATAGCATATTTATAATTATTTAGCATTATGATTTAAGGAAGTGCACACAATACAATATAAATTAATTTAATTACTTAATGAAAGTTAAACAAAGAAAACAATATATTTTTTATCATGTAGAGTTAACCTAATTGTGTACAAATGTACATTTGTAATATTTTCATTGCTAACAATATGATTTACATACCTACGTCGGGTCCCGCTGACCGCTCGATTTAAGGCTCGTTACTTAGCAACAACTCAAGTCATCTTGTACGATTTGGACTTAAGAACTGCCATTTTGTGGCAAAAATAATGGCTGGAACAGTCATATCGACCAGGTTACCGCCAAATATCGATGTAACGAAATCCTCGCTGGCTTATGGCGATCGAGCATTGCCGAAACTGGTATGTTTGACAGGGAAATATGTGCTTATCTCGTCTTTATTTTTGCTCGCCAACTGCTTCACGAAATTTGTTGATCTACTTTTAGAACCGTGAACTCAATGACAAAGAACTTTTAGCCAGGCAAAGAGCATTAATGTCGCTCTGTGATATAATGCATGATCCCGAAAATATTTGCCAGTCCTTAAGAGTTGGTAAGCAATATTTACGAAGTTTACCACTTGAAGTACAAACTGCAATTTAAAGGATAAATGGACCCTGCTCCTTTTGATATCTGTTATACCTATATCCAGAAAACGTGTATTTGAGGAAAATACTGTTTAAAAATTTATTAAATCTCGCTTGAATATGAATCTCTGTGGAATTCCACTAAATGAAACAAAACCGCCCCAACAAGTTGGAAAAAAGTTAAGATAACCAAATAATTGATGGACATGCCTGAAGAATTTTATTACTTAAATCTTTGTGCATTCCAGAAAAATTCCATGTTCTTTCTGTTGGTACAGTGTTAGTGCAAGTGTGCCTCACTTCTGTAACCTAGGTTCTATTCCTGACTCCAGGCAGTTTTGTGATTAAAGTTACATTGGTCAGATGTGAGAAGAGAGTTGTACTAACACCACAGGTTTTCTCTGGGTATACTAGTTTCTTCTGTAGTAACACCAGCCCCATGAGGAGTGCCCCTTGCTGGAGCTCCAGGGATAACAGCTTAGGTAGCTGATAGGGTATCCAGTATAAATAAAGACATGTTTACCTTTAATACCACTTTAAAAAGGGAAAACCTGAATGAATTCCTAGTGAAATCCTTGAGGAATGATAGGTTCAACTGAAGGTAATGCGTGAAGAATTCTTATGAGAGTAACGAGACCCAATCTTAGACAAGAGTGCAGATATTGAATGGTGTAGCCAGCAATTACCTTTATCTCTTTTAGGTATAGTGTCAAGTCTGAAAGTTTTGTTGAAAGATCCAGATCCAACTGTAAGACATAAAACAACAGAAGTTCTTTACATCATAGCAGGTTTGTGCATCAAAAGACATAATATAGCTGCTGACCATAAAGCTATCAAAGATGATTATCTTGAACTTGAAAAAACAGCTAAAGTATTCCTCAGTAATTTCACATGTTAATCATATGATCTTTTTGAAATTAATTTGTTGTACTGTGTTTTCAAAGAGCTCAGAATGTGGGCTTATATATTTCCTAATCATCAAAAAGCACAAGTTCAAATTAATTCCATACTGAACAAGAACCAATTTATTACCTAGAAGTAATAGCCATAAAAACATTAAGCAGGAAGCAATGTATATGAGTAATGAATAATGCTTCCCAGCCAAAGATTTTAGTGAGGCATCCAATGTTTTCGGACAATTTAAATGTCTAGTGCCCAGGAAAATTTGCACTGAATCTTTTTATGGCACCCTTGTTATTTTCTTTCTTCTCTGTTTTTCATTGAAAATACTCTGCTTTCAGCCAAACAGGACAGAAAATTATTTTCATGTGCCAGGAATTGTGCAACTGGAGGAACTGGGGACTCACCCCCTGTTCAAGCAAGATTTCCAATTTACCTAAGACTGAGGAAATGTACAGGAATTGGTGTGGAGGAAAATTTTTGAGTGAGATCCTTGGTTGGGATTATTTTTTTGTAATAATAATTGGTGTTAAGAGAAATGCCTCGATGAGTCCCAGGGTTATTCCATTTGTTTACCACAATTAGATATGTAATTAACATTTTACAGAAGTATAGGCTTTAAAGTCCCGTGGGCAAAGAAAGTGTTAAAAAAAATCCATGAAAACAGTGTTTCCAAACAAGAAAAAAAGATTTGGCCTTAAAAAAATTTCTGCTGCAGAATTCCCATTGTCATTGCCCCCTCCCCCCACTATGGAGGCTAGTGCCACCACCATGCCATTTGGTTTTGAGATCCTGATCTACTAACTTCTTTAGGTCATGCCTCTGGAAGAGATGCTTTCCTTGATCAGCAAATCATTGCTCCATTATCAAAACTGGTAAGGAAACCTGTGATGACCAGGCAAGAATGAGCATTCATGGTGTCCCAATCCATAGTTACAGTGCCCCACCTTCTTGCTTACAGGTGGCATAACTACCAGAGTGGCCTCAGCCTTTTAAGAAATCCTGGCTGCCCACCCCAAGGGCTGCAGACTAACATAATCTAGCACCACAATCAAGTTAGGCATTTCTGCAATTGCCAGTGTACAAGAAATGACATATTTAGTTGTGTGAGATACCTCCCTAAAATCTGTACTGCATATCACCCCCCTAAAATTTACTGAAGCCCAATCAGGGTCCCTGCATTTGAAATGTGCTAGATACATGACTGGTGCTTGAATACACAGGTCCAATCTCTGGCTTGAAGGTCCCAAGACCACTCAAGGGGGAGAAATAACCGTCCTGTTAATATATGTCCTGGACATATTAGTCCTCATAAAGCATTCTTTGGTATAACATAATTTTGATGTAACTTTTAGATATTATTAATGTGCAAATCCAGTAAAAAATTTTGAAAGAAACTCTCACATTTAAAAGAAATAGTGTTGTACATAAAGGTTGGCGTTTACATTTCGTCTATATCTCACTTCGTTCTTGTGATATTGAGACTCGTTTGATTAAGAAATACCGTAACTGTGACATCACTCTACGCAATATACTGCGTAGTGACTTCTTGGAAAATCATGTTTATCCTTGGTATGCAACAAAATATCTTGAAACCGCGCTACTCTACTTGTGAATTCTATGTGTTGGAAGGTGGAAAGTTCATAGTGATTTAATTTAATAGTCGCGAAGGTGTACACGAATTCCTGAAGATTCGTTCAGTGTGACGGCAAAGTTATGTCATCTACATTTCACACAGATCTTGATATCTCAAGAAGCAAGTGAACCATGAAAGAGTTGTAAACCAGTCATTTCAAAAAATTTTTTATATAAAGTCTCTTTAAAACTTAATTTTCGCGTCGTATCTTCTTTAAGTAGCGAATCCACATATCTTGACTAAGACTGTACATGCTCTGTCTTTTTAGTTTGACGACGAAGTCTATGAAGCTCGCCGAAATGCACACAAAGCCATCGAAATGTGTGCACACATGACAAATGGACAAGAAGGAATAGTTGAAGCCAGACTGATTCCAACGTTAGTCGAAAAATTACTGGATGAAACAGATGAAATAAAGGTGCAGACAATGCAAGTTTTAAGATATCCTTGATTTGTTTTTCCACCATGAAAATAGCTTGGACTGAACAGTTCAAAAGTAATTATTAAACTACTCGTAAAAAACTCGTTCTTTCCAGCATAAAAACTTTCGGTTAGCAGAGCTATTCAGTTTTTTCCCTTGTTTTTCTACATTTACATATTCCAAATTCCATGATTTGCATGTTTCGTAAATACTACGCGGTAGTTCTATTCTAATAATCACGACACGATCAGACAACTATACGAAATTTCAGGTAACTGACATCAATGATGTGATTTCTAGGAAGTGATATTAGACACGTTGCATTTCTGTATGAGAGTGAACACAAATCATGCTTTAAAAAGCAACGCCATGGAGGTGTTTGTCGGTCTGTTATCCCACGAGTTACCTGTGATTAAAGGCAAAGCCGCCAGAGATATCATGGATTTAAGGTAAGATGGAAAAAGGAACGTCTTTCGGTTCACAGACAAGGATTTGAACTTAGTTCGAATCTATTTATGTTTCACTCGACTTGGCTAAGATATTCTACGTATCTCCGAATTAAAAAAAAAAACAATTGGAAGCAACGTAACGCCTAAGGATTTCATCGAAGTAGTGACCGTACAAATCTCGCCGTTTATCCAAAAGTGCGTTCACACCAGCCGACTCGGACTGGATTTGAGTCCACCCCTTTGAGATGGTCAGAGAAAGGACTGAAGCTAGATCAGATCAAGTGTGAACGCACTTAGCTGGATTTGGACTCGAAAGGACTAATTTGCTTTAAATTAAGTCCGTATCCTTCTTTCCCTATCTCGACATAGCACTTCTCTGTACGTTTTCTAAACTAAAAGCATAATATCATAGACCGTCTTCATTTTAGTTTTCCTCTTGACGGCAAAAAGAAGGCAGTTGAAGTCCGCGCATTAAACTCCCTACTACCTCTGTTACGGGACACTGACACAGACGTAAGGGCAAATGCATCCGGAGCTATCATGGTGTAAGTATCGTACAAAACTATTCTCACTTATCATAAAATACCTTGTGGATGACCTAATGGTTGAAAACGTTCGTTTTATTTGTTTATAACTTTTTTCCATTTTGTCTCACCATCATCACCTTAATTCCTACAGGACTACCCCAAATAGATGTTCGCAGAAAAATGTTTAGACGCTCCAAATATGGATTACTTCATGGGAAATGTGTGCTGTGTACTGCCGCCGCTAGCTCGGCGAGGCTTGATACGTCAGTTTCTTGTTGGGTGCTGATGACGTTAAAGCAATAGCCAGGCAGGCCATGGCCCGCATATCGAAGGCTACCACATTTCTCAACTAGGCCGTTTGTATTGCCCGACAGCCCAGAAAAAATCGCCAGTCAATACATAACTACATAGCTTACGCAGGATATAAGTCAGTGGGCAAAATACGAAGCTAATACGACTGCCAGTAAACGAGGTTGAAAATGGTTCATGGACCAGGGCCCATGGAAGCCAAAATCTGAACCTGGGGTCAACCATGATTATCAATGCGTGTCAAGTGTAACCATTGTTATGGCATAGCGGATATGGTTGCTTAGCAACCAGCATCCGAGGAAAAGGTTGTGAAGGGTCAAGATACCGTCGGTAATTCCGCCAACGCTGATTTTCGATCGCCTTCGTGACTCAATTACACCCGCTAACCTGAATGGGATGAGATACTTCATGTAAGATTTTTTTTTTTCTCATTTTTCGTAACTCCTTAGGATTACTATTACTACCCAAGGAAAACTTTCAGCCATTGAAGTCGGCGTGCTGCCATGGTTGGTAAATTTACTGTCTGATAAGTCAAGTGAAGTCCGTTTAAACGCACTAAAGGTGAGTTGCAGACTAAAACTCGCACACACACGCACTTTATAGAGAAAAATTTAAATTTACAAGAGAAAATTGAACCTCTACAGTTACCTGAAGCTGGTCCAAGCGGGGGACACGCAAATATAGTTAAAGTGTTTGTAAAGTGAAAAATCACGATCGAATATTTTTGAGCAAAATTAAAGCTCGTCATCTAAATGAGCAACCTCCGGCAATGTAAGTATTGATTAACTGCAGCAAATTAAAAGCGGGTTTACCTGTTAAGCAAACGATTTATATGGTCACAATTCAACGTTTCTTCATAGGCGATAACGACATTAGCTGAAGCACCATCGGGAAGGGAAACGTTACTTAAATCTGTGAAAAAGGTAAGCCCCTTGGTTCTTTTTGGTTCAGTTAATTAAATTTAATTCGGCAAAGATGGTGGTAGTCGTGGCGGTTGTCGCGATTACTGTAATACTGATGATGGAGATAATAAAGGTAACAAAGTTAATATTTAGTTTGATAACACATATTAAACGTGTAATGTCTTGTGTTTGATTCACTAGGTTGAAAATCTAATACATGATGTTGAAAGTCCAGCAGTTCGTAAAGCAGCTCAGATTGCCGTCAAGGTTATCACGTGGAAACCTTAAAGAAATCACCTCTGTACAAAATGAAATGTTACCTTATCGCCATGTAAAATACCATGTAAAAAATTTTAAATAAAAGCTGTTTTTTCTTGTACTTTCCTCATATCAAGATCAGAAAACCAGTCCATCATCAAGTACAACCTCGTAACTGGGAGCGCCGAGTAAAAAGCCTATGTACGAGGTTGCAAGAAGTACTGGAAGATCGTACCATTACTCGATGCTGATTCACAATTTTAGCATAGCAAGCTTTGAACGCGCCAAAATTCAGTGAACTACGTAAAGCCATTTGATCAGGCACTACAGTAAGACTGGTAAACACAAGGATGACCTTTCATGAGCTTGACGAACCTTCGCTTATCCTCTTTAACTTTCGTTGTTAAGTCAAGAACCTTATTACAGTTAGTTGGCAAATAATCACTTTTCTTCACTTGAGAGTAAAGCTTCGTGTACCGTATATATGTGATCTTTTCCTGTTAATTATAAATTTCTCTGTTACATTCATCCCCTATATTATGTCAGTTCTACTCTCGCAAATAGCTGCCGTTGATGGAGTCCATCCGAAGTCCTGAACTAAACTGACCACCTAATTCAAATAACTGCAAAATCCATCAAAAAGTTAGCCCAACCGTATTTTTTAGAATATCCTTGACCCTTTGAAGCTGCACGAAGGCACTTGTCCCAGGTATCATTTAAATCTGGAAAGCGTAAAGTCTGTCTGGGTATGCGAATCGTAATGTTTCATCAACAGCTAGCATGCAATTATGTTGCTATTTCGATAACCTTTCATGAACAACCAGCTGCTTGAGTAGATTCACAACATTTGCTCTGCAGAGCAGAAGATACGTTACATTACCCTTTCATGAACGGCGAACTATGCTTTCTCACGTTGGCGTCTCTTTCCAGTGCCGGGATCATGTCACAATTATACTTTTACGTTACTGATGGCGGCTCGTCTTCATCCGAGTCGAACTCCACACTCTCGTCTTTTATCCACTTTCCATTCCGATCTAAAATCCATCCAGACATTTTCATCTTTAGATAATGTTGCTGCTGCTTGGTTGGTGCTCTAGTTTTCGTTGCCACATCTCCATATACGTCACTAACTTTATCAATGTTGTTCTTCAAACTGGAGCACCATTCTCCAGTACATTTATCTTGTTGAGAATCTGCCAACTTTAACGAAGCTCCAGAGTTAGTATTTTCTTCGGAGTTTAACGTTGAGGAACTTTTGTTTATTTGACTGTCCTGGAAAGGTTTCTCTGGCAAGTGAATTTCAACCCTCGATTGAAAGAATGGTGCATTTTTTCTACGTGCTCCCAAAGCAGACCTCTTTTCGTCAAAGGTTTTGCTTCTACTTTTGTTATAACTTACTGGCTGATTTTGATCTCTGATTGCTTCGGTCAATTGACGAGTTCTTTCAAGCAACGGTCCAGGTACACGTGTATTCTGAGATTGTGTGTTGCTATTTTCTGAAGTCAAGGAGCTTGTGCTGGCTTCTCTCAAATACATCTCCTGCTTTCTCTTCTGAAACAACTCACTCAGATCATGTTCCTTCTCAATCTTGATGGCCACATCTGATGAATAACGAAAACAGTTGCTCAAGGTTTCATTTTAGTTCCAGGGTTTCCAGAACAGATGGCTTGTCTTGTTTTCGTCGATAATTTAATTATAAATATGCCACAAGCAAGAGTCATGCAAGGGGCATGTCGTGAAGAGTGTTGGGGTGGCATACCGCCCCACTTTTCCATTAGTAGGTCGGTAAAACGGGGGGGTCAGTAAAGCTGTCGGTAAATTGAGATTGAATCCATCGGTAATTGACGGACGGTGGACAGAAAGCTATGAACAGGAATTACCCATCTGCACGAAGTATTCGCTGTTAGACGAACTACAGGCATATGCTCAAGTTATTCCTGGCTAGTAGAGAAATAGCCAATAATAGCGCTTGAAGTTGATTGAAAAGTAGCATTCGGTGAAGCGAAATTTGAGAAAGGTTGCTCGGGGGAAAGAAGAGCCCACGCACCTTGATTCAAAACGGCTACGGTACGAAACTGAGTCAAACAGTTCCTAACGGACGTTAATAACAAAGATAAATCTCTAACGTGAGCAGTTCAAGTGTGAATATTCACGACGTGAATGTTCTGAATTGAAATACTTCCAGAATCCTCTAGCAACCTATTTTTTTAAGCAGAAACAGAATGAATGCAATTCCGCGTATAGTTTACGGAATCAAAGTTGGATCAATATTGCACGACGTTAAAATTTTCAGCCTTAACTAAGCTTTCTTCAGACCAAATCAGTATGAAGATAGCTCGTGATTGCAGAGTCAAAAACGTTGGTGTTTGAACTCCAAACGTGTAGGCTTATTTATGTGTGCGTATCTTCTTCGTGAACATTTTCCTTAAGTATTTCAAAGTTGAGGATTTCGAACTTAATATTCAGTGGGCAAATATTGAGGATGTAAATTTCGTGGGGAATAAAGTTGTTGCATCAGTATTGTATCAGAAAATATTCCAAGCGAAAACATTTTTTGTGAGTACATTATTCATGGAGTAAATATGCAAAGCACGATTGTATACTCAGCATAAATATTTCCACTGCAAAGGTTCCAAAAATTTGATCACACAATCATAAAATTCTACATTCATAAAAGGACAGTTTACACATGCGTTGTTCCTGCCCAGATTACCTTTTAGGTGATGAATTGGGTCATATACAACTAAACATTTGTTTTTTGCAATTTCATCCATGATAATGTTGTTAAAAAAATGAGCAACAGATGATGAAACATAGTCCCCACCTCTACTCCTCTATTCTTCACCCATCAACATTGAGTTCACTGGAGCAGAGTTTCCATAGAGTCCCACCCACATCAGTCCACCTGCATCAGTCCCACCCACACCAAACCACCTGCATCAGTCCCACCCACACCAGTCCACCTGCATCAGTTCCACTCATACCAGTCCACCTGCATCAGTTCCACCCATACCAGT
>JBAHVQ010000083.1:535097-545939 GCA_036872915.1 Nanipora kamurai
TTCATCCTGATCATCAGCACTACACTGATGAGGCCCATAAGGCCGAAACGGTTCCGTCTGTAGTTATATATACATATATATATATACATATATATATATACATATATATATATACATATATATATATACATATATATATACATACATATATATATACATATATATATACACATATATATATATATTTTAGCTTTTAATACATAGTTATAAACAAAGTTTTAATCATGGAGAATATATATACATACATAAAACAACTTTGCTAAAATTTTTTTATTTCCAACATTTTGGGGCAAGCCCATTTATCAAGTTTGAAATACAAAGTTTTTAGCAAAGTTGTTTGGATGATTTATTTTTGATGTTCCTCTTTGCTGGAGGAAGAAGGTTCTTGATATATATAAAACTTTTCTTGTGATTGAATTTATATGAAATAGTAACCAATTCATATAAATTCAAACTCTCAAACATGTTTCTTGATAATGTTTCCCTGAGAATTTTGCCAATTCTAAATTATTTGGACTGACCCACGAATACATTTAATGCAACTAAACTTTTCATGCAATAAGAACAAAAAGAAAATAATATAATATAATATAAGAAAATATAAACAAAACAATGAAACGAAGATGTCAGTTGAAGTTGCATGAAAAAATAAAGTTAAAAGAAACAAATGAAACTCAAAAAAAATTCTGCTTTTGACTGTGTCATACAGTTGGTAATGAATTTTAATAAACTATTGCAATGTCAAATTTTTGTCTTTACATAAATTGAAGGATACTTTTTTCTGAGATTTCCACACTTCAATGAGAATGATGATGCAACAAAACTGTCTGTCTTCTAACTAAGTCTGCATACAAACCATTCTGTTTTATCAACTCTGCATGTGTCCCAAGCTTAAAAACAGTAATAAAATACAACTGATATATTTTGTTAGATAGTAAAATCAACAAGCCTTCAAGCTTGAACCATAAGATCTTGATCATGATTAGAAAATGACTAAAGATAAAGCTTGTTCATGTACTCAAAATTGTGGGAACCACTGATTATTTTAATAAAATACGCAACAACAGTGACTGTGAAAATTGATAACATATTTAATTTATTTGATGTTTTGACAAGGCTTTAGTCATCATCAGGAATGCAATTCCTGATGATGACTAAACTAGATGAAATATTTAGTTGAATTGGACTAGATGAATTATTTAGATGAATTATTTAGTCATCATCATGGATGCAATTCCTGATGATGACTAAAGCCTAGTCAAACGTCAAATAAATTAAATATGTTATTGATTGTTGGAGTTAAAAATAAAGTATCTATAAGGGTGTGTATACCAATTCCTCCTCATTATCTTGTAACTAGAATCAAATAATTATATAACTAAGGCATTGTGTTACCATTCATGCTCCTTCAATCCACTGGTAAGTCCTCTGACAAGTCTAAGTGTATGCTATGTGTATTTTGATTGATAATCTTTAAGAAACAAAATTTACATTTACCTCCTTAATTTTCCCATCTGATAATACAGCTATTGCATCTAAAAATAATATCAGAACCCACATCAAGGCAAGAAGATATATTAAGTAGGCAATATTACAGAATGTCAGTGTGATGTCAACAATACTCAGTGCACTTAAAGACACTAAAATCCCAGGAAAAAGTTAAGTATTACCTGCTTCTTGTATGGTACTCAAACGATGGGCAATCACTAACACTGTGCGTCCTTCAGTTAATTGATCCAGTGCTTCTTGTACTACTCTTTCAGATTCTGCATCAAGTGCACTGAAACAAAATTCAGAATCCAGTATGGGTACATCTCTTTATACAGTGGTACTATCAGTTTAATGATCAGCAGTCTGATGCACAGATGCATCACAACAATATGTAAGGAGACAAAGGTGGTCCACAAGATAAAATACATAAAGGCACATTGTTAACCTCTCAATTGTCACTAGAAGATATGTGGCCTTGATAAATACTGCCAAAAACTGGAAATTTAACAGCAGATGTGATCACAACCCCAAGCAAAACTTAGTTTGCACCTAAATGCTGCATCCTAACCAAAGAAAATGTCATTGAGGTGATGATGCAACATGAGCCTTACAATTGAAGAAGAAGCTTCATAACTAGGCAAAGAATTAGTTGCACATGCCTAGAGCAGCCAAGCTCAAAGTACTGTATTCCAATATGACATCAAAATCATCTGGACAACTCAAATGTTAAGTCAACCTCATGTATTACTTTGTCTATAATTGGAAGCTTCCTAGCAGTACTAAAAGTACTATGCCACCAAAAGTAGGTATTTGGAGTTTCTGAGCGGACACAAGTGACCTCTATCATGCAAATTACTTTGATGTTCATAAACAGATACATATATACTGTAGAACGTTTTGTTTAAGTGTTAATAATCACCAGTAAAGTTTATCAATACCTTGTTGCTTCATCTAAAATCAATATCTTTGGATTCTTAAGCAGGGCACGAGCAATGGCAATCCTGAAACAAAATCAGAATGCAGTGTACCAGTACATTAGTTTTTTTGTTAAGAACCTGAAGCATGAATTTTAAACAAAAAATCCTGACTTTTGGAACTACCATAGATGTATTGTTGTACAGAAAATGAGAGAACTTGGCACTCTACGTATAAACATGAAAATGACTAACCGTTGTCTTTGTCCACCAGATACTGTTACTCCTCGCTCACCCAAGACTGTTTGATACCCCTGGAGAAGAATAAAAGTGAAGCATACTGTAATTTCTCACTTAAAACTTTGTAATCTGGACATTCACTAAGCCTAACCTGGGCCTGTACGTGTAGCTCACAACCCAAAAACCTTGTTTTGTGTGCAAATCCTAGCTTTGAATCCATGCTTTGAATGATAACACTGAAATTTTACCAGTCAAACTGTGAGTTGTCCACCAGATAGTGCTGACAACCAAATGAAATTTAAAAGAAGAGTGCTGCATAGGCATGCAGTTTTGAATGACTTGTAGAAAATCAAAAGCATTGGAAAACTGCCAGAATTTTGTAGTACAAAAACTGACATTTCAAGCAAAGGCCCTCTGTTGGAAAGAAATGTCAAACATCATGTTTCACTCCAATGAAGGGCCTTTGCTTGAAATGTCAGTTTTTTACACTTAAATGTACATATAAGTACCAACAGTTGCCCAACACTTTTGGTTTTCTACAAATGAAATTTAAGTTGGATTGTTTCAAGCATGAACACAGCTGTTCTCTAAATGGGTCTTATTTGCCAATCTGTACCTATTAATTTTTGTTTAAAATTTGCATGGTGATGCTGCTATTGTGCATCACAGGTGGGTAGCCTAAAAACCATTTATAAATGAGCAGGGTTAATGAACAGCTTAAGAATGTACCATGACTAACAGACAAATATTTTCCACACTTTTAACCAGGTAATTACCTGTATTATCAAGAGAGAAATCAGTCATATTCACACAGTATGCAGCATACAGTTACTGTACCTCAGGAAACTTCTTGACAAACTCGTGAGCATTTGCCTGTCTTGCAGCTTCATACACCTAATTAAAAATAGTAATGTACATGTATACAGTACCATAATGAGGACTATTATATGTCATCGTAACATTAAAACATCAGTCAAATGAACAAAAAAAAACTTAACCTGTATTTTGATTTACAGAAACAGTTTCTACCTGTTCATCTGTTGCACTTGGTTTGCCATAGCGGATGTTCTCTAAAACTGTTGTAGCAAAAAGGACTGGTTCCTGTGGTGACAGCAGAAAAGATGGAAGCAATTAATCCAAGGCTGCATTTAACTGTACAGAGCTCTTCCATTTTTTAATTATTAAACAGTACCTGATTAATGTATCCCACAAGATCTCCACGAATCCACGATGGGTTAAGTGAGTTCACATTATGGCCATCGATTGTGATGGACCCATTCTCAATATCATAAAACCTCTCAATAAGAGAAGCAACTGTGGATTTCCCTGACCCACTCAGACCACAGAGTGCCACCATGTTGCCAGCAGGAACAACCAAATCTAAACCTTTCAAAACTTTCTGTCCAGGTCTTGTAGGATACTCAAAGACTACATCCCTGAAGATGATTTCTCCATTGACAGAGTCTAAGTCAGGACATTTGCCTTCCTGACTATTGATTTTTGGTTCCAAGACTAAATATTCAAAGACTCGTGAGCCAGCACTAAAACCACGAATAACCTGACCAAACAATACAGATATATTTCCCATAGACCTAAAATGATTGAGCAAAAAAAAAAAACAATTGTTTCTTGAAAAGTGCAATATGAAAAAATGTCTCTTTTTTTGAATTGAGTTCTGGGGGCTAAGTGCAGTATATAAATATTAGTATGCATGACCTCTCCTAGACATTTTTACTTGCATTAGTACTTTTATTCAACTGTACCTTTGAATGATTTGTGTAGAAGTGAGAAAGCTCATCAGGTTGCCAGGAGACAGTTCACTGCTTGCCAAGAGTGACCCACCAGCATACAGCACAACTAAGGTGAGAGCATTGATAGTAAAATTTGTCAGACCTTGGAATGCTCCAATTCCAACACCAAGCCTTTCGTTCAGTTTCCTAGAATGCTCCACCTCCTCTGTGTACAACCTGCAAATTCCAAGAACATCACCAACACCAACTCTCATTCTCATGACTAAACTAACCTTCATCAATGTTGGGAGTTTATATAAAATAACATCGTTGCTGTACTTTGCTGAACAATTCCTCAGGAAAGTAAGCTTAACCAAAACTCAGAAAAAAGTGTGTTGTTAGTTGTAAGTGTATGGGTCATTGCAGCAATAGGTTACAGTACTGTAGAAAGCAGAGCAAATATTTGCTGTTGGTAAGGCATCATTTAACCCCCTTCACAGCCAAAGGGGACTTTTATTATTTTACTCTGGCCACTGCCAGACAATTTTACTTGTCAAAAGGCAGAATGAGGTAGTGAAGGGGTTACGGAGATGGTACGGTAACTGGTAAACTGCTGCCAGTGCCAACAGTTAATTCAAGGAGCTGATAAAGGTGAAATTCAAATATTTACAACCAAACAAGCACTGATGCTACAGCTGTTTTTTATATTCTGTCTGGGAAAGCATATATTTATAACTTTCATTATCCATCCTGTTTTGTTTTTTCTTTAAAGGGAACTACTCCCTTGAGTGTTTGCAATTACACTGCATCTCAATTACAAACCCTCCACTAAATTTTTGGGTTAAATTGTGCAGACAGATAAATATAGTAATTCATCCACTCCACAGTTGCTCAAAAAAGTACATGCAAACACTAAGTGTTGAATGAAATTTTGTCATTACTAGTCTTAAGCAGCATCTCGTTGCAAGCTCTAATTCTTGTTTTTTCTAATTCTTAGGCTATGAAAACCATGACACCTTTTGATTCATGGTAACTGCTAGAATATATAACTATAGTTACTGTAAAAATCATGTTTGATTCCTAATATTATTTGATTCTTAAGTTAAAAATACCCTATAATCATTGCCTTACCCAATTTCTTTTTTCTCCATAGCAAAAGCTTTCACAGTCCGTACATTTCCAAGGGATTCATCAGCAACAGCCAAAGCTGTTGCAAGTTGTTCCTGAGCTTCTCGAGACATCTTTCTCAGAAAGGAACCCAAGACAGTCCCACAAAGAATAACTGAAGGAACAAGGCTTCCTATCAACAGTGTGAGTTTTGGAGAGATAAGAAATAATGTAACAACACAGCCCACAGTCTGAGTGATGCTACGTAATCCTTGAGAAATGATTTGCTTGAAAGCACTCTTGAAGTCTTGGACATCAGAACTCAACCTTGTATTAACATAAAAAGGAAACTCCAGTTAAATGATAAGAATCTCATCTCTACACTTGGAATCATTCATCCCTATGGAATTAACAAACACTTTTCTTTTGTTTAATCTATCACAAGTTACTGTTTTTTTCCCTAGCATATATGGAGGAAGAATTAAATTAATATGTGCTTTATTCTCATTGTTATTTGTCCATTGTTTTTAGCTCCTGCACATTACCATAACCCATTAAGGGGCCACAAGGCACTTTAGTATCTTACTTTGGCTATTGTTAGACAATGTTATATATCACAGAGATGAGCCCTGGGCTTTGAAGGGTTAATAGTCCCTTGAATCCTATGACTAATTACAAAATTATGCAATTTTAGTTGTGCTCTATGGTAATTCATCTACTTTATTAGTGTCTGTCAGCTGAAATCTATTACTCATTTTCATCAATACAACTGCCAAGCATTGAGTCAATTAAATTGTTTTTTGTGGGAAATTATGAAATTAAAAAAATTCAAACAAGTCAGATAGTCAAAATATTTTAGATATCTCTGCTAAGATTCCAAGTCAGCTGCTAAAGATCTTCAGCAAGTAGATTTTGAACAAGACTTACCTAACTCATTCCTGTCAGGTCTGCCTTGATACAAACACAACTCAATAAATAACCAATAACCACGGAACTTTGGTTCATTACCTGCTTATTAATTCACCAGTCTTGTGTGCATCAAAGAACTGCACGTCTTGCTTTACTAAAGCTGAGAACAAACTGTTCCTCAATCTCGCAGCCAGCTTTTCTCCAAATGATGATAACAGGCTAATATACATAAATGTTAGAGCTCCTTGTGTTAGATATATGAAAATAAGCTTCTTGGCTGGTTCTTTTAAGATTGCTCCATAATCAGAAATATTCCCATCTGATAACAAAGTCACAGCATTTACCAAATCACCAAGCAATAAAGGTAACTTGACATTAACCAGTGCTACCCCAAATGCACAAAAACTTGCCAGCACCAGCAGCCACAGGTCTGGCAGTAAAAACTTCAGAAATTCTCTGAATTCGAGTTTTGGCTTTTTCTTAGAATTGCTGTGATGTGTGCTATTTGGCTTTTGTCTAATTTGAGGAGATCTAGGTCTATGGCTAAGTTTAACAGCACAGTAAGCAGTAGTTAACTTTGATTTTAAGCAAATAGCTCCAGTGCAAGTTATCCAAAGATACTTTGAGGCCAAAAGTTGTGGGACTTTTTCACCAACTAAAGTGCTAAATCCATGAAATGTAAAATATTTTCTTGTTTGACTGGGTAACTTTGCCAAGGGTTGACGAAGAAAGTTGTGTTGGATATATTGATACCTTAATAAAAAAAGGTATAGATTAAAAGATTTTGTCAAAATTAACTAGGTAAAGGTCGAGTAGTATCACAGTCAGGACTACTGGTCCTAGCAAACCCACATTATAGGACATTCAATTGACAAATCAAACATTCAACAATTACCAGGACCTTACAAACAACTTATTCACAAATTCAAATGTGTGAACAACTAACAGACTTAACACTTCAACTAACTGACAATTAACGCCTACACAATCACACCTACTGCTTTTCACACGCAACCACACCTCTATGACTCATATGACCGCCCACTTATGACTTATACAGGCAAACCTGATACTTACTCTCCTTTTGACTCTGAAGATGAAAGCTGCTAAGGCTGTCAAAACATCAGTCATTTCTACCAACAGCCTTTCTCAAGACTACACTAATCTGGACATATAATGGTCTAGTGCACGGTCTGCGTCCCCTCCCGTTTGTTTCAACAACAACCCGCAAGCATATTTCTGGTTATAGGCCTGGATAAATATAGAAAATAGACAAATTTTGCCATCTTTCATAAATGTAAGCCAAGACATAACCAAAGAGGGAAGATGATCTTTGGTGGCAATGCCACATTTTCCTTATACTGATCTCAGGGGGTCAATTTGGCTTTTGTCTCATGACCAGCAGTTCCGTCAGAACTGGACAGGTACATTCGGTCCTATGTAGCAATCTATTTTAAAGGCTCATAAAGAACTTGAGTTTTTACCAAAATTGATTGTTTTATCGCTAGATTAAAGTAGTAACTTTTGTAGCTGAAATGGCGAGTAGGTATGTCCGACGTTCCAAAGTTGAAGTCAGGAAGTTAACAATGCACAGCATACAGTTTCCACACTTTTTCATTTCTTACCTGTACTGGGAGTAAATATTCCCAGTCTGAAGTTTTCCTGTACATTTCTGGAGCCAGTGACGGTTGAAATGAGTTCGTTTTCCAAACTGCCAAAGAAATGACATTTTAGCAGATTTTACCTTTCAAACGCGGCCATCTTGAATAACCCGGGAACGTTTCTGGTTCCCAGGCTCCCAGTGTTTCCCCAAGAATATAATTTATAATTCTTATCCTCCGATTATAATTCCTGCCTGGTTTGTCCGTTTGTTCGGTACAAAACAAAGACTAAAATTACACATTATCACCTTTATACGTGCATTTCGTGGTTCATTCATTTATGCGACCAGAAGTAGGACACACAGTCTGAAATACGAAGTGAAGCGTCGTCTGAAATAGGTTGGTACAGAGAAAACACGTGATTTATTCCATTCCGTAACACGACTATGACCAGAAGTACATCGGCCAGACTAAACGTCAGTTTGGAACACGCTTAAGAGAGCACCAAAAGGCTGGGTTTTTCCTCAAAAAAAGAAAATTCTGCTTTGTCAGAGCACGCGTGTCAAATCAACTACACGATTGCGTGGGAAAATTCCAAAATTATTACCACCAACCAAATTCACGGTACCATCAAAGACGCTGTCTGGTGGCGTGGCGTATCAATAGCGCCCCCGCTCCATTGAATCGCGATGACGGTGGTTCACTTTTTACCGGATGCCAATTAATTTGCATCTCATTAATAGATAACATCATCAGTAGTTCTGTGGGGACAAAAATAGGGACCTCATGCTCAGATGAAGCAACCACGATGAAGACACTAGGCAGGAGTGTCGAAAAGGTTGGGTCATGAACGGTAGTTTTATAAGCTACGTTCAAAACTTTTTAAGCAAGAGTAGCGTAAAACAATGCCTAATATTAGTACAGCTTACTTTTTTTGACTGTTAATGATCTCTCTCCTTTTCTTTCGTTTATCATTACGTATCAGTTCTTCTGAGAACGTAAAGAATTTTGACAACTGGGGTTCGTTAATCTTTCGCGACAATCGCTACGTGTAGAGTGAGGATTTATAACAACGCGACACATGCGTAAAACAGGGGCTGTGCTCTTCTCATTGCACCTTGGATGAGAATTCGAGACTGCCATTTGTTCCTCGAAAGAAAGGACACTATATTTTGGAACGCTAGCATGGAAGATGGTGGCAAAGCACCGGATTTGTGAGAACGCAAACAAAAAAGATTCCAACATCTCTCTTGACTTGTTACAGTACCTACCAACCTTGCGCTCGCACGTACGAGTGTAACTTACTCCCAGGCTTCGCAATTCTCACATCGCGCGCGGGTCACGGCCGAGCACAGACTAGGCCCTGACCAACAACCTGCTCGGCGCGCAGGTGGCCTCTTAACCACATTGTCGAAAGAGCAACGAGCAACCAATAACTTTGATGTTTTTCGTGCAACACAAAGGAAAACACTTTTAAAAGATTTTCAACACTTTACGACTCCAAAACAAACCCAGAAATTAAGAAATACGCAATTCGGCAGCTGATGTAATTTCTTCCAAACGCAACTCACGACTTCTTTCCATGTGACGTCACTTTTGTAAATGAACTATCGTTACTTGGCTTGGGTGCTTCGCATTGATGTTTGTAAGGCTGGGACATCAACCAAGTATCACTTCCTTTCAAACTGGGGTACTCTAAAGGTCGTTTTGAAACCAAAATGAGCGCCATCGTCCTTTTAGTCGTCGTTACTCTTGCTTGTGGGACAAGGATGGTTCTGGTGGGTGCAGTGAATTACGGCAGTGTTCCTTACAATGTTTACGGTAAGCAAATAATAAGACAGCCACCAAGATTTTGTGATCTCGTTGGCAAAAATTAATATCTCATATTGATATAGTAATTACAACAATTACTAAATAAAAAAAAATTAAAATCTAAACCACTGATGACTCGTTACTAATGAATTATAAAAAGGAGGAAGTCAAAATACACACAGGGTGTGTCTGTCAAGCTGGCGGGATTCTTCATGTTCAACTATTCAACTCGTATCTTAAATAATCTAAACACCGATGTTGCTTCAAAAGGATCAATCATAAGATTCGAATGAGCATCAATTGGCAATTTCTAACGATCAAGTAAAAACCTCCCTTTTACAATCTTCATCCAAACCAACAATAAAGTCATAGAGGAGACACCAGTTACTTTATTTTCAGCAGTTAAGTTTTTCAGGTTATCCCAAATAGATATCCTTAATCTAAAAATTGCCAGTTTAGAGCAATACACCTAAAAGTGAGGTACAGTCTAAATATTTCCGCCACAAAGATTGCACATTCGTTGCTCATGTGGAAGACCATGCCAAACAACGAGAGCATATTCCCCAACGAGAAGGTACAGTTGAATCAGAAATAGAATTTGCAACTAATTCCCATTTAGAATTACATTGAACTGAGTAATTCCAGACAAGATTTTCCCTATTGGCTATCCTGGACCAGACTAATGATTTCCAAGTACTATACGATGGAAACGCAATAGTATTGATAGGCCTTGCTTAAACAGTTCTGACTTGAAAGTGATGCAAGAGATCGTCGAGTCGTCGTTCATTTTTGCAGTCGAATTGGTTTTCTCGCTTGGTTTTGCAATAAAAAGTTTTAAAGAAGTCACTGATTGGCTCCTTGTCAATATAATTCTGTTACAGTGTAGTTTTTACCAGTTATTTTTACATTTTAATCTTCTATTGTATTCAATCCTTTGAAGATTTGTATGGTGATAATTGACATACTATGTATAGTTTGTAGAACACCACGTTTTATTTTAATGCTAAGCTTTCGACCTGTTGACTCAGGACTTCATCA
>JBAHVQ010000083.1:583168-597609 GCA_036872915.1 Nanipora kamurai
TAAACTCACGTTTTCGTTGTAGTTGGATGGATGTTTGTTTTACTCATTTGACCTATGAACTTCGAGAAAGGAAACGCCAGCATGAAGACAGAAATGCCCTCTCTTGAGCTTGTCTTCGCCTTCACGCCGGCTTGTACTGTCATGTTTGTGCTTACTTCGTTACCAAGGACACACACGGTCGACTGCTTGCTTTTGTACTTGTGCTTCTTCATTATTTTTGCTCGCTCATGCGACGGTGCTTCATTCCCTGGTTTGAAAACCCTGGTGTAGTTGCTGTTGCGTTTGTAAGTCTTCATTCGCATGAACACTACCATTATTCCTAAACGAGGGCCTCAGTAAGTTGGAGGCAATCGTTTGAACTCCTAAACTACTGAAACAAGAGAATGAAATTTCAGAATCATCCTCAAGGATAAGTGTTAAGGGAGCGTTGATTATTTATGACCGGGGTTGATGCCGAAGAGAAATGGGTTGAGCAAGCCAATTGTTGGGCAGTAAAATAATTCGTTTTTACGTTGCAATTTAAATATTGGGTAACACTTTTAGCACAAAAACAAAGTAGTGAAATAAATCAATGTTATCGCCCGGAAAGGCGAAGATGCAAGTTCAAATCCCACTCGAGTGTAGTTTTCGAATTGACTTTCGCAGTATAGGTGAACCATGAAATTTTCTTATCAAGAGAATGTGAGTAATCGCAATTGCAGGTAAAACTGTAAACATATCGGAATATGGCAATCCTTTATAGATATATATACATGTATACATGAATTTACCGGCTGGGAGGTCCGTATAGCAAAAATAATTTGCTGGTTAGCTACAGTCTCGTTTCGAGTAGAGTCTTCTGGAACTATTAATCCGGAGTCTGGTCGATTTCTCTAAAGGCGCAACTCGGGTATGAGTCGAGTGACTCACTGACTACAACATTGAGTAAAAAACCGTTTATAGCTCAAAGATATAGCTCAGAAGAAAAACACAATTTACATAACCTAATACTAATTTCTAATGCTTCAGTTTTTTCCGTGTAAGTCATATTATGTAAGGACGAAACACACAAATCGGCGAGTTTTGTGTATAAATGTACATAGGAAAAACTCATGGTCCAAAATCAAATGTCGCCATTTCGTGACGCAAATCATGACATGTCGCAACTAAACTACGAAATTGTCGATTGAATCTTAGATAATTGTTGTCCAGCCGAAGCGACCCTACAGTTGCCACAAGTCTGTTGACATAAGTTTTGGAATAGGTGGTTCCAAAGAAACGGTTTTCTTAATTTTTTTTGAGATTTTTGATTTTTGAGTCACGATTTTTGAGTCACGGAAATCTAACGACTGTCGCCGTTTTATTTGGTAGAGTAGCGATAACTTTACTGTCTGGTAATGCCAATTTTTGGAACTATTATCTGTGAACTTTATAATCACCTAGTAGATGATTATCTGCTGAACCAGAAATTTTTCTGGAGGCCTAAATCCTAAAACGTGGTCGTCGTTTGGACAGCCATTTCCCAAATGTTGACTTCGGCCCCTGGCTTCAACCAGGAACATTTTACACTTTGTCTATCAACGGCTTAGAATGATCTGGTACAATTCACAGATGTTTGAAAGGGGACGTTCCTCTAGGCAATGTTTCAAGCAATCTGTTTCGTGAGAGGTCACCTTAGACGATTGTCACGGTTATCCACTATCAATATAGGGTTATGTGAAGTGAATTTCAAAGCAGCTGGAGCAGGGAATGTTTCATTGCACAGCGCCTTAATGTTCGTTGTAGAATCATTGCAGTCCTTGCGAACAGGAAAACAACGTTCGAGTTCGCGCACTGTTAAGTTGCTCGAACAAAAATAGTACGAGAAACGTTTGGTTTTTACGCGATTAAGGGAGCTAACTCGAGTGGTAGAAAATTGGGTGATGAATCGCACAAAGCGTTACCAAGTTTAAACACATTTAAACTTCCAGATGTGCGTATTCAGGCTGTGTTTCTTTTTTCAACTTAAGACAGCGGGTGATCGTTCCGACATTAAAGTAATCATTTCTGAAGCGAATCATCACCGAACTCCGGCTCGCCACGACTTAACACGGTTCTGCAAAACCATTGTTAGTTCGACGAAAATAGCCGATGGCTCGATCGCAAATCGTCACCACTAACAGTCGCCATCGATAATTACCTGCGATGCGATGCATCTTTCGCGATGGTTGAACCATTTTCCCGTCCGACGGTCTCCCTTTGATGAGTAACATTGGCTGGCGTGAGCCATAGGCCCAGAGCAAGATGAATAAAAACAGGTGAATATAATCGTCTGACGTAAGACAGAGTGAAATAATGACATTCGCTTTAGGGTAAAAAGAAGTTTTCCTTGATCAGTTCCTTGGCAGCTTTACTTTCTAATACTAGCTCGTCTGCATTACAATTAAGTTTTCATCCGACAAATTTCCTTCACAAATTTGTTTATTTTCTGGTAAGTACGAATGAACAAATATTTCTTGTTTGTGGATAAGTTTGGAAGAGAAACGGGTCTTGATTCATGACCAACGTTTTAGCTGTTGATAGCAGCCAAGTTAATATTCAGAACCTTCTGCTTCAGAATTCGATGAGGTTCATCAAGCTCACGTTTCATTCCACGTATATTTTTATTTTTTAGTGAACGGTCGCCAATTTATTATTTATACTTCGTTTGTGTTCAAATCTCGAAAGATCAGTGCTTTTAAAATCTTAGACACAGCGTTATCTGTCCATGCAGTCATAATGACGCAAAAATTGCTTCAATGGTGAACGTGAAACTCGAACGCAATCGCAAATATACGTGCTATCAAATATGACAAGTGATTGCTTGTGAAGTTCCCTCCGGTGGTTGTACACTTGAACGAGTTCCTTGTTCAAAAGCTAGCCATGCCAGCTTTTAAACAAGAGAATTTTCAAGAGAAAGCTTGTTAATGTGTGCAGTACACATGTTCAATTAACACTTGCCACGGAAAGTAAAATGAAATAAAACTCGTCAAGGAAAACCTGGTCGTGTGGACCCTGCTTCGTGATCAAGGGGTGGCAAATCCTTCGCAAAAGTTCCTACTCATGAAAAGACAGTCTTTGGAAAAAAAAATAAGTCAGCGGAAAAAGTATTCACCTGTTAATTATCCAAAACGTTTCAATTCTTAAATCTTTCGTGCTCCTCATGCTCCTGTACTATTCACGCGCACGGTGCGGAGTGAAACGCATGCCTCTCGATCTTAGTTCAAAAAACACACGCCATCACCACATGACACTAACACTAGCACACATTTACGCATAATTCCTTGGGCTGAAAATCTTTCAGCGAAGTGCAGTGATATAAACTTCGAGTAACATCGCTAGGTTTATGAACCGCAGGCGAATCTTTCTTTGCTTTTTAATAACCCGCACGCGCGGCTGGTTTGTTTATTTTAGTTCGGCCCGCCGGACGCAATAACTTATTGTAATGGATTCTTTGAATGGAGTTCCCTCCTTGACGTTTCCATTTTGACCCCCATCACAGGGCCGCAGAGAGGGGAAAAAGATCAGTGCGACGATGAGATCTAGCAGGCAATATTGAAGAGTGTTGATGGACATCAAACGGATCGCTGAAGGAAGACTTCAAACGGTGGCACATTCGCTTCATTTCATCAAAACCCAATATGCACTCCTGATGACAACATGGATCTTTGGGCATGTATTTCATAAAGCAATTTAATTTACGAACAAACCTGCGATCGTTTAGTGAACGAAAACGTCAGCGCGCATCTTCCCGAACCGAACGCGCAAAAGATGAACACACACGTCGGTGTGATCTAATTGTTGAACTTCTACACGGTACACTTGAAGTCTTTAATTGAACTGGTCGTGTTTTTCAAAGCTTACCTTCTCTAAGCGATCCCGAATAGTGAAAACTAAATGACATAGTAATAATTCATTCATGTTACGCATATGACTAACGCCCAGCACAGCATTCTTCGCCATACTACGCATATTAATGCTCCTTCAGATTTACCGAGTGGCACAATCGCATTAAAGACTATATTTCGCTTTTTAAAAAGGCACATTCATCGAAACCCAGAGCCTTCACTCGTAAAACCTTCAGTCTGCGTTTATTGTCTTAATCGAGGTAATCCAACCTTGTTTGATCCGACAGGGTGCCTGACGGCGGCGAAAACGATTCATGTCCAAGTACTCCCTGGCCCAAAAGAACGCCGGGACTTTACGCTTAAAAATTTCAGGAAGTTCAGGTGGTTAATAACCTTGACGTTGGGGAAACAAAGGAAAGTAAAGCCCGTCAACGGACTACGTTCTCCGTATTTGGAGTGCGAAGTTATCGTCTTAAAAAATTCTGTCACTACGTCCCTGGCAAATGCCACGCGAGATGTTGAATAACAGATCAATTGCGCCCTGTTTATTCAAATGAATGAAACGGATCAAAATTCCGCCCCGCTCGATACAACTTAACCAGATAACCGAACTTTCCTTGACCATAATTCGTTTGATTACCACAACAGGGCACCGGAGGAGTGAAAAGCGAAATGGAAACTTATTTAACGCAAGAAGGCCTGTATGACAGGGATATGTAACCACTGTTGAATGGCTAACAGACATCGGCAACGTTAATTCAATCAATTTATCCTTACCTCCTTTTTCGTTCGCTTCGATGATTAAATCAAAAGCAGAAACGGTGCGGTTTTCCATAATTGTTGTACTATTTGTCGTATTGGAGATAACTTGCGACCCATTAGTTGACATTCCCACAGTCGACTGCGCAATCAGGGCGACCAAGAGAGCGCTTAGACTCCACATTTTGGCCTTGGAGTTCATTCGCCGTTATCCGTGGGTCCAAGACTCTCTACTTCTTCTCGCTTCAAATTCGACGACTTCTAAGCTATAGTATGAGTGTCACGATGAGTGTTGTTATTGATTTGTCGACCTTATCTTATCTCAAAAGAAATAGCCAGACAGCAAACGGAAGTACGTCACGGCATTTCGTTGTCGATCCTCTTGAAGGCGTAGGGCTTGCTCATTGGTTGTCACCGCTCGGTCCTTGTTTTTCGCCAAGCAAGGAAACGTCTAGGAACCGAGAGAGAAGGAGATGTAAAAAAACATCATTGGAGTAAGACTGTGGGCCGGGGGTTTATCTGTAATCTATATGCGTGGACAACACCTCAGACGAAACAAATACCATTCAATTGCAGGAATGCGAGGGGGTTGTCAGTTCCTGAGTTAACTATGAATGAATGAAAAACACCGGACTTTAAAAAAGCCTATTCAACTAAAGGGGAGGTGAAGCACCCGTTATCTATGAAAAGCCTATTCAACTAAAGGGGGGTGAAGCACCCGTTATCTATGAACGAAGAGTACCAAAAAGGGTACGACAAACCATTCAACCGAAAGCGATAAGGATAAATGTTTTGGGTGACATTGGCGGAGGATGGTTTGACTAATATTCCGGGGGGATCCGAATCGAAGTTGAAAACTGTTTTACTCCTAAAATAAGAACTTGTTTATATTTTTATGATGTCTGGGAAAGGTTTTGGTATCAGGGTAGTAAAAATTGGCCCATTTAATTATCAAATTTACTGAATTTGAAAAAAATAAAAACGTCCTTCAACTGTAGTATATTATCAGTGCTTTTTTTAGAGAATGACGGCTTTCAGAAGTGTGAAATGGACCCCCATTGAAGCTGAAAAGCGGACACTTAGACACTTAGTTTTGGTTCTAAGCTTCTGGATATAGTTTATTTGCCAAAAACTGTACGGGAAATGATTTTCTTCTAAAAAAGGTCTAAATTTTTTGAGGGTGGCTAAAATATATCTTGGCTCCAAAAGCTTCGAATTTGGGGGGCGTGGCCTTAGAGGTTCCCCCGCCTTCTACACCAATGCCTTATGATCTTAAAATGGCCACTGATCGTAAAAACGTTCAAACCACACAAGTTAATCCCATTCAAAGAGGACGAGTGAAAGACGTACTTAATATCATGGATATGTCATTGCTATTTTTTTCTTGTGCACTTCTGCCTTTCTGTTGCTAGTTCGTGTGTGTTTCGATCTCTCGAAGCCAGTCCTTCCGAAGTCTTGAAACGAACGTTAACCGTCCTAAATGATCATAAATGACTCAAGGTGTTCGAAAGATCAACATGAAACACTCCCTGTTTGAATGAACGTATGCACCTAAGCGGATAATCGACATTCGACTGAGAAGAGACTAGGCCAGCTAAGCGGAGAATCCATATGGGTAATCTATATAGTGGGTCATCATGGGTATAGCTGTTCGAGCTATTGTATGTCGGCCGTACACACGAACCAGTTTCTATCGTAAAAGAACAAAGAAAAAAAATGAAAAAATAAAATACAAAAAAATTGGCGTTTTTAAGTGAATGGAAAAGAAATAAACTCTTGATTTTGAAAATATAGAACGATAATGATGTAGCGTTAAAGATGTATCCTTTCAAGTTTGTAAGGCCGAATCCAGACCTTTTACAAAGCAGCAACGAGAAAGATAACCGTCGATAAATATGTTCACATTGTAACAACTTCAGTAACAGCAACAACTGCGAGAACGACAACAGCAACGATAATTGCAAAGACAATAGGTGGAAAAGCAACTTTGTTCCCAGGTCCAGTTCTCAGGACTGGGTCAAGATGGCGGAAAATTCAAAATGGCTGGAACAAATGGCCTTGACAATGGATAGCTAAAAATGAACAGTATTTTGCCCATTTTTAACTTGGACTCAGAAAAAATTACAGTTACTTAACTCATTAACGTTCGAGGACGTTGATAAGACGGTTCAGCACATTTTGCTAAATATCGGAATACAGTTCGTTGCTTCGCAACGTTGCGTGGTATATTACGCGCATCAAAAACCGCTGAAAAAAACTTTTGAGATAGATGCAAAAAAATTTCGTTTCGAGACAAAATTCGAACAGAAAGTAGGTCAAAATGACAAAAGTTTACACCGCACGCTGAAGTTGGATATTTGGAGGGTTGGATCGAGGCACCAGAAAAAACCTAAGGGACATCTTCGTTTTGTTTGTAAATGCTGCGTCAAGGACTAGGTTAAAAAATTTGCAAAATAGTGTTTGTTTTATCAGCCTTTGCTGGGGCTGTTCAGTGTTTTTGAATTTTCGGCAAGTTTGGCCCAAACAAAACCTCAAAAATCCCTTACAAATGGATCTGAGTACAAGCCTGAAAGCTTTCAACACAACCTTGTTCCCAGGATCTTTCTGTTCAGCCGAGCAAGGCTCACGGGAAATAAAATTTTCAATATCTGATTTTGGCAAAAAACCTTGCGATTAACTCTTTCCCGGCGGCATTAGACTCCTATCATTTCTGTTTGACTAATGCCAGAAACGAAAAATATGCTGAAAATTATTGAATTCGGTATACGGATTACCCTAAGATGTCAGAGTAGAATTGAGCGCAGAGGAAAGATAGGGAACTATCAAGATTTAAGAAGAGAGATTGGGAAGGGCTTGCAAATGGAGGTCTGAATTATTTAGAATCAGGACTTGGAACGATACCAAAAGCGCTGAAATTAAATTTTATAGAGATTGAAGTAGATGCTGACATAGAAAAGTCACAAGAGCCCCTTCTCCTTGGACCTCCAGAAATGTTAAGAAAGGTCATTGAGTTCTGGGGTCACTGGTTGTGACTTGGTCTCATGAAGAAACTTGGGAAATAACAGTTAGAAAATACTAATTATAATAACAAAATCTCCATTATTCTCCCATTGAATCTCTTAAGAACTGGTTCTAATCGGCAATTTTTTCAGCGAGTTTTCTCATCCTGATGCATTCGATCGAATGGATTCACTTACCAAAGTATAGGAGCATTTGAGCAAAGTTATACGTTTCAGCAACTTTCGCGGCTGAGTCCATTCGATCACATGCATATCAGGATGAAAAAAGTCGCAGTAAAAACTGGCAGAGTGTAAACAGGCCTTTAGATCAAAATCTTATTTAATTTCATAACGAAAATATTAGCAACGGAAGGTCAAAATTCCGACTCCCTTTGTGGTTACAGGTCCATGTGAGGTTTCTTCATATCGTTCTTCACGATTTCCGCTTGATTAAAGCAAAGATGATTAAGATGCGATGATACAGGATGTTCCCTTGATGTTTAGCATGTCAAAGGGAAGTGATTAGAAAGTACCACAGAAGCTATGCTAACGAAAACATAAGTTGGATCCGGCCATTCGTAATCGTAGCGCGAGAATGTCTTGTGATTTTTCAGTCTTCTAAAAGAATCATTGTAGGGGTTTTGTTCTTGTGCGTATCATCAATTTGTCGCAGTTTGCAGAAATATCAGATAATCTAGTTAAGTTATGAGTTCTCGACGTGACAACTGGAGGGTCTCATTGAAGCAAAATGCCAACAATTTCTTTGGCAGGTCATGATTAGAAGAAAAACAAAATACGCAATAATGTAAATTTAGATTTGAATCAGGGAAACAGTACCTGGAGCGTCATTGAATAGGTCTTCCGTGCACCAGAAGTGAACCAGGCTTCAACCACAAGTCTCTCCAGTCACCTTTATACGTGCTAGCAAACTTAAAACAATGTCTAAATTAAGTTCAAGTGAATTTCCGAGTTTCAAAATCATACACTCTAAGACTCAACCGGGACAAATTGCGAAAAATGTAACTCTTGGGTCTCAAGCTGGGAACTGAACCCACGACCCCGCGAATCTAGCCTGGTGTTCTGGAAACACGAAAGGGAACTGGGACTAGTTGTCAAATAGAAATCTATTTCCAACTTAAGTTACTAATATCTCACAAACCGTACCAGATTCTGTTCTTAAATTCGTAATGGAAATACCTTTTCCTTTACTGAAAATTGACACAAAGTTTCAAATAGTTTCACAAAAGACACAGAATGTTAGAACTGATTAAATATATGAAACTGGATTTTTATTGTGCTGCTAGTGCCAGACCTTTTGCTTGTACTCTCCCAACTGAGCTGCTAGGGTTGTTGTGGACAGCAGGTCGCAACATTAGAATCTGTGATGGCCCAGAAAAACATTACGTCACATGAACAAGATTTCTGTTCAGCTTTCAATATCACGATAAATTCACCATTAACCTACACTGCCGAAGTCAACTGAAAAACTTGACTCGAGCGGGATTTGAACTCGCACCTTATCGTTTCATATTTCCCTGAGGATGATTCCGAAATAGAGTTTCAATATCACGTCTGTTGCATTTTTTGAGTAGTGAACGCTGAAATTGGAGACATTTTCCTTCTACTTCAAACGGCGGCCATGGTTCGGTATAGCATCACTTCAACTTTTTCCGGTCTGTCGGGATGGCGTTTATCGGAGATGGGCGTTATCTAAATATTTTCTTTACTAGACAGGATGTTTATGGGCCTCATAAACTTTATGGGTAAATTGCCCTTTTCATACCACGAGATGTTTTGGTTCGTTACCATTCCAACCTTAAACCCTTGATGCGTATTTGAAAGTCACTGACCTTCAAAGAAACAATTCTTCGTCGTTCAATCACATGATCTGAAATGGCCTAACATTGATCAAAGCTGGAGTGGTCGATTGGATAGGGAATTCTGCAGTTGAGGGATTTGATCGTGGGCGGCTTTTAGGCCAAATAAGGTATGTTAGAAATGCAAAGAGAAATAACTAATGTAAAGCTAAGCTAAGTAATACCTCTAAATGAACTCTTGGCCGCAGCCCAAGTGACAGGTAGGCAGTCGGTTATTTTGAAGTAAACCCATGTTGGTATATATACGTGATTTACTTGGATCCTAAAATAAATGAATAAAATGACTAAATTTATCATATATATATACACACACGAGGTTACACAGTTTAAAAAAAAAAAAAAAAGTTTCAAAACTCCAACTTTTCATCACCGAGTCATCTCAAAGGTTTCGATAAAAATCATGATCGTCTATTGATTTACTACATCATGTCATTCCAGATGGCAATGAGAATGAAGTAGCAATTCCTGAACAGACAAGATCGGTATCTATCTTACCGCCTGTGCAGGGATGGGTTCTGTCCTTCTTTTAATTACATGGCCTTACAAATCCTTCGCTTGAAATGTAATATTGTGGAGTATATAGAAGCTTCTACTGAAATTAATACGGTAATTCATGTCGAAGATGCGGTGGTCTTTCTGAGTTATGTAATGAGTTGCTACTGTGATTCACAAATAGCATTATATTTGATATTTACTTTGACAAATATTTTGAATTACCAACATAATGAGACCAGTGCGGCTAATAGTAAAGCAAAAGTAAAGTACCATTGTTTATACTGGATAACCCTATCAGCCAAGGCAGCACTAGAGTCGCCAGGTGGAAACCTGAGTCTTATAATGAATATCGATCCTCAGCATAGGATGTGTACTAAAGCCATAGCAGAAATCAAGTCAAAATATAGAAGTTTAATGTAATCTTACGTTTAGTTGCTTGACTTTGTAAATAGATCTCTGAAGATGGGCGCGTTAAGCAACGAAACGTTAGATTACATTAAACTTTTATATTTTGACTTGATTTCTACAATGGCTTTAGTATGTATCCTATGCTGGCCATTGATATTCATTGTAAGACTATCAGCTACGCAAGCTGCTCTTCTCAGAGACACAACAGGGGCCAACCCTCATGGGTCCAGAGTAACTTCAGGAGGAAACTGGAGTACCCGGAGAAAATATGCCATGTTTGGTAATGCCAGACTGAAAAACACTCTTCTCACATGCAACCAAGGTAATTTTAATCAAACAGCCGGAATCGAACTTTAGTTCCAGAAGTGTGAGACACGTGCACTACCACTGTGCCACCAATATCCCTCTTAATTTATGATATTGATATGCCGGTAAAATAATACAAAATAAAGTGGGATTTATGATCAATGAGAAAAAACTGACAAAATGTTTCCAACGGTCCAGGCCAAAACGTTCTGGCTTAAAGCATTTAAGGCAATGATAAGAATTATTTCTTGCAGCAGAAATATGCAGCGAATAGCTGTAAAGGAGCTCTTCGAACTTATAAAATGACTTGGCCTCAAATTGTACTTCCTCTTTTTTAAGATTTCGTTGACAAGACAGCTTTTCACTTTTTGTTTGCTTTGGAACGTTCACGTGGATTATCATTCTTTCCCAATATGAGATTTTCCTTATCTGGCATATAGCAATTTGTGTCAAGTACAGATTTACGACAAAATCATTTAATGTGCCAGAAGAATGTCGGTTGTTTGTATTTTACTGGATATAAACAAAAGAACAAATCGTTGGAGAACTTTTCGTCATGTTTTGTTTCATAGTTGTTCCAAATATATGTCTACGTTGATATGTTTTATATTTTTGTTACTTGGCTTTTTATATTGTTTTATGAAGCCCTACACGTTATGAAAGATGAAGTGAATGTGAGAACCACCTACGCAGTATCATGATCGATTTCTCGCTTGCGAAACCGAGAACAACTTTCTCAAAGAAAAGCATCAGTTATTCGGGAGCAACAATTTTCCTACAAAATATAAATCTAAGGAAGAGTCTTTGGCAACATTTATGTCTATGCTTGGGGAGATAAAAGATAAAAATTAAAGTATATCTACAGAACGGTTGTATTGAACGGATATAATGACCATCATTCAGTAATTTTACTTTTTTACCATTGTTAATGTTGCACTGCTTGGAAATAGTTCAGTGATAGTATCTAGTTTAATTGTATAGGTTGACACAGTCCCTTGAAAAACACTATCTTGGTAGATCCAAAGGGTTACCGTTGGAAAATAATTTTAAATAAATACATAATTTTAAATAAATAAATAAATAAACAAACAAACAAACTAGTCTTCTGACTGACGATTTATTGACACCTAACGACTTGCAGTCAAGCAAGTCATTGCCGACTGACTCATCCAAAGGTTCAAATACCGAAAATAACCTTGCTCTGCCATCTGAGTTCTAATGGCTCAATGGTTAGTGAGTGTCTGGCTAGCATTCAGAAGGATTGCTGGTTGGATTCCTGTCTCAGGAGCTAAGAGTTTTTCTGAGTCCTTGGTCAAACTCTTCCATAAGCAAGTCATAAAAGAAAACATGTCATAAGTATCTTACACTTCGATAGCGAATCGAAAAATTTTCTGACTTATGTAGGATTTGAACAAGAATGTCTTTGTCATTGGACCGCTGCTCAACTTGCCAAGCTACCAACCTGAGTCAAGTAGGAACTACGATCGTCAGTTATATCTAATTTAGCACAATAGAAATTCCAGCGAAATTTTAATGATGATCCGCGTGGATTCCCATTCTTTCAAGTAATTTACCACACACGAGGGAGAGCAAAGAAAGAGATTTCACGATTAACCCACGCTCCGAAAGTCAACTGGCGAAATTGACTCGAGCGCAATTTGAACTCGCGCATCTTCGGATCTTTTGCCTTGTCACAATATAATTAATCTTATTGTGATCATTGTGATTCATTCTCTGAAGATGTTGCAAGTATGGCAACTAAATGTTAGAATTTAATAAATATTCTATATATTTTCGATGGTCAAATCTTGCCGCCCTTCCGTGTTTTATGCTGGGCTCTCATATTCATCATGACACTAGTTCAGACCTCGATCGGCTTACAAATATTTCGTGAGAATTTGTGACGGGTGTTTGGCATATCCTTTGAAACGAACCAATGTTTTAACCCTTTCCTGGATAGTGTTGTTATACAGCAACAAGTTATAACAATAGAACAACTGGAGGAACAAAGCATAAAACAATAAGAGAACAATAAACAAAAGGAAAAAAATCATGCAGGAAAGGATTAAATCGGGGTCAAGGTGCGGTTATTTTATTCAGGTTCTTCATCCTGGTATCAAAACAACGTCTCGGTAGTGACTTCTTCTGTGTTTTACTCATGAATTAGCAAGTTTGAGAACCCAAAATTAAATCCGAGAAGAGCATTTGAACCATATACTGTAACTCAAGCTAAGCCTCCGCCCATCTTTATGTTCAGGACAGCAGGCATGTGGTTACAAAACACTTGCTCAGGAAAAAAGGTGGGATTTCATCTTTAGACATTAAAGGGTTCAGTTCACCACTCGCGGAATCGGTTTGGCTTAATTACTTCCCTGAATGCGAGAGACCTTCCGCAGCGCACACACACAGATGATCCTTACTGGCCATTACGGAAAATCAATCTAGCTTAGACAAATTTGGCCCTAGCTGCGAATCATGGGTTCTCTGCTCCGTCAAGTGTTTTTTGCATTTTCATTACCAGTGATTCCTGTCGTCTGTTACTAAGAGGTCATTCATCCTGTGGAGATGATTCTCGTACCCATGAGCTACGTCGGAGCAACGTACGTATGTACGTTGTATATAACGTTGAAGGTAAATTTGTATTTCAGGTCAATCGGTTTTAACCTTGGCCATTACGTTTCAACCTTGGTCAATCTATTTTTAATACTCAGATAAATCGATTTCATATGCGTTATCATGGCTGAATCTTAATTAGCAAAGGGAAGTCAAGAACTGTTCATAATAGCCGTAATTAGATGCGATGAAGAAATCAGGTAAAGAAATGCTAAATCAGTATTGGGCATGCATATTCATAAGGTTACGGAACAAAGAGGATAATAAAAGGCGAAAACATTCGATTGTCAACTCAGTTCTTCAACTGGATATCCCAACGTCGTTCCCAGGCTCTCTCCCTTCCCTCCCCCCCTTATCGTCGAGACACAGACCCTGGTTGTGGTTAAAAAAATGCTGAAAAAGGTTAGAGTGTTGTTGAGTCACCACTTGCCAGCGTAAATGTCTAAACATGTTGATGGAGCCAGTTGCTCTTCCCAAACAAATTTTGTTTACATCCAGAGTGAACTTTTGTAACGTGCAGGTATTTTGCATCAAAATTGTAATAAGGAACGATTTCAAAATCTGTGATATTCAAAGTTTCCTCGAATGGTATGCCCATGAACTGCCTTGTAGTCGGTGTACTTTAAATCTCAATGTGACAAATCGGCGACATTGAAACCCCTTTATTAAAAATCCTGAAACCGCTACCACATCAGCAATAATGTATAAAGAATTGTTCTCAAAGGGAATTTAATTTCTAAAATCCCTAAGGAGAGGGAAAATTTCTACCTTCCCACTCAGTCTGGATAAGCAAACATCATCCCCCCACAGGAATACATGAGCGAACATCTGAAGACATTCAATAAAAATTATATTTAGTCGGTAATTATGACTTTACAAACTAATGCATGTCGGAAAATTAGTGAGGAACAATTCCCTCAAACTTGGGGAGGTTTGGTGAATGTCGTGCTGGCCTACGACACGCTTTCCGCTTGGTTATTCGATTGCGACCATACCTAATTAACACTTGTTATAAACCTCCGCTACATAGTACAATATTTCAAATATGTACCATTTACAAATTGAGTGGCCGTTCTGTATCGGGGTATACAGTCACGAGGCAAAGCCGAGTGACTGTGTCCCGATACAGAACGGACACG
>JBAHVQ010000083.1:611873-629319 GCA_036872915.1 Nanipora kamurai
GTTAATGACAGCAAAATGATAAACAAACTGGTTGTGCCAGAAAAGGGGCAAGTGAAATAGATTATAACCATTTCCTAACCATATATATCCTGAAGATGAGCAAAATCATTGGGCATTAGCTAGAGTAAAATATTAAAGAAAGACCTGGCCTGGAAAGGGTTAATCAGTCAATCTCTATTTGAATTCAGCTGTTTTGAAATCATTGTATTGGCTGATCAATTTTTCCCATCAATGTGTCATCTCTAACATATATCAGCAAATTTCCCACTGAAACTACAATCAGTGACAAATAAGACTTTTAAAAAATCATTGCTCTCTATCCAAAAGTCCCCCTTTTCAGTTCTCATATACCTCCTAACAAGGTATATGAGAATCACACAGAAATAGTGTTTGTTATATAGTAAACTTAAAAAAGGGGGAAAGAAGACAGGTTTGGGTATAAGTGTCCAACTAATTGTCCCACTGATTGTTGGACAATTAATGGACTGACAACGTAGTTAATATTCAACTAAGCAACACAAAACTTTGTACCATTTACAATCCCAAAAGATCTTCCACATGTACAGATCTCATTTGTAAGTCACAGTTATCCATACAATAAGTAGCACACTTTAAACCGACTAATATACTGAAGGTAAGGAAGCCGTATCAACTGGCGAAACACAATAACAATAAATATTTCATGACTGACAAATGAGTGTAAAATATTTTACAGAATACTTTGTCGCAAATTAGGCATGTGAAAAATTTATTGTTTTGATAAGACTATGATATTTTATAGAACTGTAGACGATAGAAATTATAAACCTCGGCAATGCTATAAGGGAATTCTCGTCAATTTGTCGTCGGTTCTCAATTGGCAGCTGCCGCCTTTCCACAACTTTTAACCGACGTAAACAAACTCCCAACCTACTTAAAATACCTTTACAAGTTCACTTTTATGATTGCACTCTAAAATTCGTACATCATCCAAAAAGCTTAAGGCTTTCTTACCGAGTCTGAAGCCACCAACAAAACAGCCCCGAGGATAATAAATAAAATGAATATTACGAGGAAGAAGATGGTTGCTACTTGCGCCGTTAAAATCGGTTGCCAAGCCTTTAAACGTTGTTGTCTAAAGGCCGAATCTACAGAAATACATTTTGGAGGATTAAAAAGTAATTTTTTAAACACAAAATGTTTTTTTCGTACGATCCTGTACTCACTTTTTGGTCTTCGGCTAAATGAATTCTCCGTTTCGTCCATGTTGGTGGACGGAAGATGAAAATTATGGATTGACAATTGCTCATGCGCAGCAAAATTCACACGATATCCGATTTTCGTTGCTATTTTTCAGTCAATTTTTTTAGTTAATTATAATTTTAAATAAGCCACTGAAATCGACTGTTTTAGGGATTATTGTTTAGTAAATACGTTTACCCCATCAAAAGGGGTAATTATAGGGTAATTACAGTGCTCCAAAAGACCACTTGACTCGTTTCTGCATGACGGTGGTAAAGAATTAACCGATGAAACTCACAGTAAAAGGAAAAGATGAAATAGCCCCCCTAATCAGAGATTAACAGATCGTTCACCAATGTTTAACTGTGACGTTTAATCGATCACAAGATTTGCCGTCAAGTTTTGCGGAGCAGGGGGCAGGGGTAAGTGTTCCTAACATTTTGCGAGATCTTGCTTTTTTCATTACCGAAATGTTTTTTCCAGAAGAAAATTAAGATAGAAAAAGAAAGATATACAAACAAAAACGTAATTCAGAGCCTTCATAAAAGAGAATCATGGGACGATCGACTCTTCTCTTATTTTTTTGCATCCCGCTCAACTTTGAAAAACACTCTGTTGTTCCCGTAACAGGAAGTAAGTCGAAAATTGTGCAATCTACACATAATTCACTTAGTCTTATTCACTTTCTTTGTACTTTCGAATGAAGAACAAACTTGCCAGGTGAGGAAGAGAAATTGCAGTGGTTTTGGAGCCTTCCCCAACCTCCCCCTGGTTTGACCGTCACTACTCGCCCTAGTCTCCTTCGGTTGTTGACAATACAAGCGATTGTGAGTAATTGCAAGGAAGCAGTGAAAGAGGGACTTTTGATTTTGAGAGGAAAATTAGATCAACACGGGTGTTACTTGAGGAGGTTTAATTTGAAACCCTGTTCAAGTTTGAACTGCATCTGTGAACATCTAAAGTCACTGGAATTTTTTAATGTGACATGACTGATCTTGATGCAGCTACTAAGGTTCTGACCAGGGCAGTCGAACTGGACAACAATCAGCGCTACAAGGAGGCTCTTGTTTGCTACCAAGAAGGCACCAGTCTTTTGATGATTGCATTACAAAGTGAAACAGATAAAAGCAAAAAACAAAGCTTGAGGTCGAAGCTTGAGGAGTATTTGTCAAGAGGTGAAAAAATCAAGCCATTGGTTCAAAGTAAGGTTGAGAAGTATCATGAAAAGATTGAAATTAAAGATGGAGAGCGGGGGAACAGCTACAGGAAAATTTTTGAAAAGTGTCTTTCGCGAGATGTGACTGAAGTGAGGGTGGAGGATCCCTATGTGCGAACAACGCACCAGGTTTTTAATTTTGTCCGATTTTGTGAGATGCTGGTTCATGTCGGCAGCATACAAAGGATAAAGCTTTTAACTGGTAAGATTTGAGATTCATCATTAGGCTTTGCCTATTTGTCTTATTCTCACCTCCCCACCCACCAAACTATTCATCCTCATACCTGCATGTAACCATATGACTGTCCATTCATCCATTGGTTGATTGATCTATTGATCTATCCATCCATCCTTCCAACATTCCATCCATTCTTCCAATGTTTCATCCATTCATCCAATGTTCCATCCATGAATGTCGATCAATGGCTGTCCATCCATCCATTAAATTTATCCATCCATCCATCTGTCTATCCACCCATCCACCCATCCATCCATCCATCTGTCCATCCATCCATCCATCCATTCATCCATCCATCCATCTACTCATCCATCCGTCCATCCATCCATCTACTCATCCATCCATCTGCCAATCCATTCATCTACCCATCCATCCTTCTGTCAATCCATTCATTCATTTCAACCACATTGTAACATTTGAAATCATGATCTGTCTTCCTAAAACATAACAGGTCATCATCAAGACAGATCAATGCAAGAGGACAAACTTGGAAAACTTGCTGAGAGTCTCAAACAATGTGGAATAGTGCTGGAGTTTTCCTTCTCAGACACTCTCCATGACCGAGAAATCACATTTGACAATGGCTGGGTGGTTAAGATAGGTCGAGGCCTCGACTTTTTTAAGCCTGTAAAAGACCAGTTCTCTGTTGGTTCTTTTGACCATAGCTTGAGACCTTGCCATGAAACTACCATTGACTTGTATAAAAGTAATTAAACCTTACTTGATTTTGCTTTTTAGTGCTTGTACATACATTATTTTTTAGGAGTAATTTGTTGCTATCAGATGTAAAGGTTTAAATAAAAAATAACGTTTTCCTCTATTTTTCTTTTATTATTTACATTGTTTGCTACTAACAGATATTGCAGCAAGTTAGCCAGGTCAGGAAGACCAAAAGACAGAACCAGCTGACAACTTTGAAAAATATAAGGTGAAACATATTCCAAAAAATGTCATCTTGAAGACTCAAAATTTGAGTCACTATCAAGATGAAAACAATCAAACTGTGATATTTCAACTTGATTATAAAATCATTGTCAGATCTATATGCGCATGTCAAGCTTAGATCTATATACATGTATTATATATGAGGTGTGAAGATGTCGTCAATAAAAAGATCCTATATATATCACTATTTACTTGTTATGACATTAATTAATAACATGTCAGTGTGACTACCTAATTGAATTTTAGATTTCCAAGATGGTATTATGAAGAAAAATGGATGCATAGTTTAACTGCTAGTATGACTATATATATTTTTCTTTATATGTCTTGCCCATCAATAATAAGCTTTTAAAATATTTTGCTGGACTTTAGTCCTCCTGACCAGACTACACTTTCTGCACAGATATTCTTTGCAGGATAGTTATAATCATGGGAGGAATGTCTGGTAGGATTTCTCCTATCCCCATAAAAGAAAAACCAAGCTTTGTTATGCCAGTGTGTCATTAGTCATCTTTGGTTCTTATTTCAAAGTCTGTTCACTTGTATCACTCCTCTTGTGTTGGATTGTCACTGATTGAACTGTGGCATTAAACAAATGTTTAAACTCTCACTCTCATTTAGATTACAAACATTTGTCAAGCTTGTTAAAAATGATTTTTGAGTCCTAGATGGGAATCAAACCCACAACCTTTTGATGATCAGTAAGATGCTCTAATCACTGAGCTACCAAGATTCAGATGGTGAGCTAAGGTGCAGGTTTGTCATATGTGCTGCCTAAGTGGAAGCCACGATATGATAAACCACCAACTATCATTGACTCATGTCCACTCTCATCAAGTGTCATCGATTTTGATCAGATTCGTCAAAATTCTCGCCCAGTGTCTTTCTCTTTTGAATGGGCTAATTGACTCCTTCATCTGTATATGGGATGGGGGACAGGCAGGAATTCCCTCCCAAAAATTGCAGAACACTGTAGATTTAGGCAAAATTAATTTATTCAGTTTGAATTATTTTAATCCAATCCAAGATTGAAAAATGTTATTACTATAAATTTTTTTTAGAAACTTTAAATTTGGGCATATATGTCCCCCCACCAAGAAAAAGGATTTGGTGTGTATGCCTATAAACTCCTTTGAGAAGTATTCAAAAGACCCTCCTAAAGCACAAAATAAAGGAATTATCACGAATTATGGCTGAAAAAGGAATTATGACTGCTAATGAAATATGATTACATTACATTTATAAGAGTTGATGAGATTTGCAACAGCTCTAGCATCTCTTAGTTCTCTAGCTTAGACTGTCATCCTTATTTGATTGGAGCATCTCTTCCATGAAGCAATTCTTCCATAGTACCCTTTCGTGAATAAATGAAACAACCAATTTGCGATATTAAATAGACCAAATAATTGGTGCAAATTGTTTTGTTTTGTCCTCAAAATTGCTTGCCCGCCAAATTGAAAATTTTGGGCATTCCAATGGTACTAAATAAGGCAACTAATTAACCAATCAGGTCCAACCACGTCAAATTAGACCGCTTCCGTTTTCGAAATTCATGACAGCAGAAAAATGTAAACATGGCGGCTGTACATCAACTGTTCTGCGAGATTTGTCACCGTTTGCGGTCAATGACAGAAAAACGCAGAGAACCAGATGAGTTGAATTCGGAAAGGAACACCCTTTCGAGTATAGTCTACTTCACTGGTGCAGTGTTTTTATGTGTAGTCTCATGGATTTCTGTGAATTGGCATTCGCTGCCGTTATTTACGCAACATTCATCTCACGAGATGTTGAGTTTTGGAGGAAAAAATATTCGCTTTGCAATGGTTCCAAAACCGACAGTACAGAGCAGTACAGAGACCGAACATGGTAAGAGAAATTGTTGAAACATAAAATTGGTTTGAGCAAAAAACTAAAGGTACTTTAAGAAACAGAGTTATTCACAAAAACGTTATGCTGACGTGTTAATACTGCACGTCTGGAATTATCTTTTAGTCTCACCATCAGTAAGTGTGTTGCATTAGATTTTTCAGCTCCTGTTTTGGTGGAGTTTATCTGTCTTTATACCTAGACTATTTTTCTCATCACTTTTCCATATTTCACGGTGAAGGTATTATATAATTGAAATATTGTTGCAAAATTTATGAGGATTCAAAGATTTTTTCAATTTATGAGGACTCTGTTTGCGTTATAAATTAAACATGTCGTGGATTTAGTGTGTGTAGGATTGTATTCTAGACTGATTAATTTCAAAGTGAGATTTGTTGTTGCATAAAGAGATTAGTCAATGGAGTTCCTCCAAATTTGTAAATTTAGCATTTCAACAGTGCAAGTGTGATGTCATAGCTGTCATGTTTGTTTCCCTTAACAACAGAATTTTAATTAGCTTCTTTGTTTGGGACACAAATATGGCCACCATACTCTTCAACATTTGAATCTCTAGGGACTGAGCACAAACCAAGACTAACCATTTTCTTTGTTTTCTTTCAATAGTACTATCTGGCGAAGCAGCTGCAGCACTTCACCTAGCTGTAAAAATGAATGAAGAAGGAAAATCATCAAAAGCTTTCAAATTGTTTCAACTGGCATTGAAGCTATCACCAAACAATCCAGACATTCTTAACTGCTATGGTGAATTCTTGGAGAAAGAGAAACTCTTGGAGGCCGAGAATTTATACACTCGGGCATTGATAAATGATCCATCACACTCCAAGGCCCTAGCAAACAGGCAAAGGACATACCCCAAAGTGCAAAAACTTGACCAAGAAATGCTAGAGCGTATTGACAAGAAGCGCAACAGGCTGTACGAAATACCAGCTGAAAATGCTGCATTGCAACGAGCAATGAAGGAGGCTTATTATCAGCACATTCACCATACGACAGCCATTGAAGGAAACACAATGACTCTATCTATGACTCGTGCTGTTGTAGAAACAAGAATGGCAATCCATGGGAAAAGCATACAAGAACACAATGAGATTCTAGGTCTTGATGAAGCCTTAAAATATATCAACACTACTTTGGTTCAAGAGACAAGAAGGATCAGTGTTAAAAATGTAATTGAAATTCATAAACGGGTGCTTGGTCATGTTCACCCACTGGAAGCTGGTAGGTTCCGAAGTACACAGGTTTATGTGGGAAATCATGTGCCTCCCCACCCAACAGACGTTGACAGGTTTATGGAAGAATTCAATACTTGGCTGAGTTCACCTGCAATCCATCAACTACATCCAATTGAATTTGCTGCTTTGGCTCACTACAGACTTGTTTATATTCATCCTTTCACAGATGGTAATGGAAGAACAGCACGTTTGCTTATGAACCTAATTCTTATGATAGCTGGCTTTCCACCAGTTACCATAAAAGTTGACGACCGACATGAATATTATGCCTGTTTACAGGATGCCAACCATGGAGATGTTCGTCCATTTATTAGATTCATAGCTAGGTGTGCAGAAAAGACTATTGATGAATACCTGTCTGTTACCACCATATATCCTATCAAGTATGGTGGTCGAGCATTAGATTATAGTAACCACTTAAGGATGATAGATAAGTTAACACTTACAAAATAGCATACAAACTAAGATAAGTATTTTTGTAGAAAATTGTATAATGATGTATAAATGTATTTAGTACAGTATAATGAGACACCATGTAAAAGATGTTTTCATATTTGATTGAATAATATCACTACAGAGAAAGTATATAAAACACTTTAGGAAGGTGAAACCAATAGTCTTTAGTAATATGCTGGCCTAATGTCAGGGACATAAGTTAATTGACATTAAATTTTTTGAATTTCTATGTCTAATAAAGATGTTGTGTTGTAACAGACTATAAATGACTTGCTTAAGTCTATAAACTGCCAAAGGAAAAAACAACAGATGTAGAAGAGATATTATCCATCCTACTGATAAATATATTAAATCAGCAGTGTTTTCTTGAATGAAAGGAGTCTAGTTTCCAACTTGCAACCATTAATGGTATTTCAGTTGAAGTTCAATTAACCCACATCTCCTTATTTGTCTGGTGCTTTATAAGGAGTTTGGAAAGTTGCCAAAGCCTCAACCTTGCGGTTCAATTCTACAAATTAAGCTTCAAAATCATTCTGACTGAAAGATTAATATATCACCACCAAATAACTGCCTGCAACATCATGATGGTTTGCTTGTGTATGTTGACTGGAGTGAAATATTGTTTTACTGCAAAAACTTGGCATTACTCTGATCCTTAATTAACAAGGACATTCAACCAAATGGTTTGGCTGAATGATAAAACAGTTCTGGAACTTGTTTACGACAAAATGTTGAGATTTGTCAGAATGTTGAAAATCAGTGGTTTGCCTTCACTATCCAGCAAATAGATCACAAGAGTTCAGTCAACTTCACCCAATTAATAACTTTCTCAGAAGGGGTAAAGCAAGAAAGGTGGGTCTGATGGCTTGTAATAGGTATTGCATAATCCTCCTGCAATACCAACATTGGTACACCAGATGTGGTCATAAATGTAATTCTTATTTAATCCTAACCCAACCCAGATCCACATTGTACTGGTGGTGCACAAAAGATGAAGACAAAAAACACAGGCAAACTAATTGTGTTTAAGACGACGGATTGGATCCATTGCGTGGGGGTCACGCGTGTTTAAATATGGCCGACGACATCGACATTTCTTCCACAAATTTGATCGAATAAAAACGCATTTTCTTTTAATTAATTCAGTCTGCTTAAAAATTGGGATTTGGACAATTATAATTTCAGCAGGTGATGGTAATCTTCAAACTCAAAGGCCGAGAATCGACCTCTTTTGAACTGGTAATTCATGGATAAAAAGACCTCCTGTGGCATTGCTCAATATGTTATGATTTCGTAAATAAGGATATGTTGTTTGCAAAGATGTAGAACGGTTTGGAGACAAGTACAATGATGTCAGGTACAGCAACATCGCCAGATTTTGACTTGGATTTGGCTTTGGAAGGACTGACGATGAGAGAAGACACCCATGAAATGGAATATCTCATTAAATGTATTGAGAAACAGATTGAGAATACAAAAGAAAGGTTTGTTAATCTTTGAAGTCATAGTGAAGGATAAGATAAGCTGTTTCAGGCAGATCTACTTGTACTGTATAACTTATTTGCGTTATTGAAGAAATCGGTTCGAGTTCGACCAGGCTGTTAATATAATTGGTAAACCCTGCTCCAAAGGTTCTTGATAGTTGATGATAGCCGATGATAGTTGAAACTCTCGCTTCTGTTTGACCACCAATTATCATGCACTATCATGGACTATGATAGTCAATGATAGTTTTTACCATTTAACCCCACACTGATGATAGTTGATGCTAGTTAGAGGGGAAAATAATATCGACCATCATGCTCTATTTGACCAGGGTTTTAGAAATGCTCGTTAACTCCTTGGCAACGGAATCAGTGTCCGGGGACTGATGGAGACTTTAGTATTTTTCTCTGGCTAATGTCGGATTAAACATTTCACAGAGAAGATTGCATCAAGACGATTTATGTTTATTTTTTTGGTGGAGATATTACTGACAAAGATGCATTTGTCAAAAAATTACACTATCTTACTGTTTTATGCCATTAAGATGCCCGAAAATTTTGTAATAGAAATGTTTGGGTATTGCAACTGGGCTTGTATACATCAAGCTGTGAAATTGGTGGGTAGGGTTTTTGAATTTTTTTGTGTTGATAAGGGCAGAAGATACCTTTTACTTAAGTATCTCTTAACCAAATAGTTGTAATGGGTTTCTCCAGTTAGAGCACAAAGATTAATTTATGCTAGTAACCTGTGGACGTTTCCACCAAAATCTTGTGAAATTGGTGAAAGTCTATGCTGAAGGTCTTTGGTGCAACATACAAACCTTCCAAAAGCTTTACAACTACAAATGACACACAAGTTAAAGCATTTGTGATGTTACTCCAGAAATTGGTGATTGGCTATTGCAGACTTGTCAATATACTACATGCAACTGCATCCACATGCATCCACACATGTATAGAATGATTAATGTGTACGGTCGATTGCACTTACAGGAAGGATTTTCTGTATAATTCTCAAGCATCACTTGACTTGTATTGACTAGCTGATTTGAGATCCTTTTCACATATTGCAATTGCTGCAGATAGATTTGAGCTTGACCAAGCATGATTTGAATGTAAACATTTCACGAGAGAAACTGACACATTGCTTAGCAGAAACTGTGATGTTTCTAAGGTAGAACTGTTATATTTTTAATAAAATGGGCAGTCCCACCTTAGAAACAATATTTACAGGACAATTTGGAGAGTATTTTGTTATCTTGATTTTAACACTCTAGGAATTATGGAAGTATCTGATTGATTTCAATCACACCCATTCCATACACAGGTCAAATTGTGCATGTGCTTGACCACATGCATATTAGTTTACATATTGAGAAGACTGCTACTGTCACAAAACTGGGCTATGTAAAGCCAGATGTACATAATCTCCTTATCATAGTATGGTAAAGCTTGAGGCTTTAGACAACGGAGACAAGAGCTGTGAATTGTATATGTCTACCAAAGTCTTTCATTCCCTTCTGGCTTGAAAGATGGCTGAGCAATTCTATCGAACAAGTTTTGGTTATTGTTTTCCAAATAACCATATCCTCAAGTTTCATCACCTAAACAAAAGTAGTTTTTAGTGGCATTAATTACTTCCTTCTGCCTATTCCTCCATCCCTCCATCTTTCTTTCTGATTATAGATATATCCATCTTACATTCTATCTGTTTTTCTCTCCCTTCCTTCTCTCCTCTCTTCCTTCCCTCCTCTCTTCCTTCCATCCTTCCCTCCTTTCTTTCTTCCCTCCTTTCTTTCTTTCTTTCTTCCCTCCTTTCTTCTTTCCTTCCATCTTATCTTCCATCCTACCTAGTTCCCTTCCTACCTTCCTTCTTTCCTCATTTGTTCCTTCTATCAATCCATCCTTCCTTCCTCCCTTCCTTCCTCCCTTCCTTCCTTCCTTCCATCCTTCCATCCTTCCTTCCATCCTTCCATCCATCCTTCCATCCATCCATCCATCCATCCATCCATCCATCCATCCATCCATCCTTCCATCCATCCTTCCATTGATCCATCCTTCCACCCATCCTTCCATCCATCCTTCCATCCATCCTTCATCCATCCTTCCATCCATCCATCCAATACTTCTGTAATTTTTTTCTGATAGAACTACCATGTTTAAATAAAATTAATCAATCAATCAATCCATCCTTCCATCCATCCTTCCATCCATCCTTCCATCCATCCTTCCATTCTTCCATCCATCCTTCCATCCATCCATCCTTCCATCCACCCATCCTTCCATCCATCCATCCATCCATCCATCCATCCATCCTTCCATCCATCCATCCATCCTTCCATCCATCCATCCTTCCATCCATCCATCCATCCTTCCATCCATCCATCCTTCCATCCATCCTTCCATCCATCCTTCCATCCATCCTTCCTTCCATCCATTCTTCCATTCATCCTTCCATCCATCCATCCTTCCATACTTCCATCCATCCTTCATCCATCCATCCCTCCATCCCTCCATCCTTCCTTTCATCCATTCATTCATCCTTCATTTCTTCCTTCATTGCTTCCTTTCTTCCTTCCTTCCTTTCTTCCTTTCTACCCTCATTCCTTTCTTTCTTCCTTCCTTCTTTCCTTCTGATCTTCATTCTTTCCTTCTCCGTTCTTTATCTTATCCTGTAAACACACATTATTAATCTGTTTCTTACAATTTCAGCATTGACAAAGATTGGCAGTCCTTTGCTGAAGAAGCCAAACTGTCTGTAGACACTAACTTTCGTTCCCTATGTGATGTCTCACAATATATTCAAGAAAAAGTTCAACTGGAGAAGCACTGCTGCACAAGTGATCCAATAAGTTTGAATGTTTTTCTTAATAATGTGGTAAGTAAGAAAAGAAAACTTTCTGGTTAATAGGCAATGGTTTCTCTGTGCACTGGACAAATTGAGAAATTTCAGAAAATTAATGCAAAATGGCATCTTCCCTTCTTTCAAAGTTTCCTTTACAATGCACATAGACACACACAGACAACTTGAACTAGTGAATAAGTTCCTTTAGTGTTGTGTTAGTTCATGAAACACCACATTAATTTGGCCAGAATCAGGTAACAATGCGTAGTTTAACATCTCAGGACATTACGTAATACAGCAGAATATGACAATGAACCTGAGATAGAGTAAAAACATTATCATTTGTGTTTTCGTGAAAATCAAGATCAAGAAAGATGAATTTCCAATGTTCTTTATCCTCTATTTATTATAGTGATACGCAATTTTGCTATTGCATCACTGAACGATATTATATATTTATTGCATTATGGAACACTTATATATAGTACATTTACATGGACATTGTTGAGCATTAATATACAACACCAAGCTATCACAAATTATGCTGTTAAATTAAACCACTGTTTGATTAAGATGTGCCACACGTTGAGACAGGCACACAGTGTTAGGTTATGTTGCATTAGTTTAAACAGCGTTTCGTCAAATTGCAAGCTGTTATGTCGATTATGCTTAATGTTTTCTAATGTTGTGTAACGTTGTATGACGTTACATTGTGTTCCAAAGTCCGTATCTTAAGCCCTGATCAAACAAGAACGCAACTCATTGCAAATTTTAGCTTGTGCTTTGTTTGACCGCGAAGTGACGACCACTTGCGTTGGCTTGCGTTAGTGTGCAACTAATTTGAGCTTGTTTAACTCCTTCCTGACCGTATAGGTCCTCAGCGACCTATGGAGACTTTCGTATTTTATTCTGGCTAACGCCAAACGATGTTACTTGTCAAGGGAAAAGTCCTCGGTCAGGAAAAGGTTAAATTCCACGTCAAATTAGACGTCTTTTAAGATCCATTCTCAAAGAGATCATGAAGAGAAAAACTTAAAGAAAAACAGGACAAGGTACTTATGAACTTTCTACACCCATAACTTTGCCGTAACATCGAGGGTACTAGCAGAGGTACAGAACTTTCGTCGACTTGTGCCACCGTTTGACTGCTGGCATCGTAAGTCGTAGCCTGTTTTTCAGCCCGATAATTTCGAAAAACGGAATTACGGTCTGTTAAACTGCGAACGTTATTGTGTTCCCTGACGTAGGCATCTATATCGAAATAAATAACGCTGGTTGTTAGGTTTATAAGCTCATTGGCTTTAAGTCCCCTCCGGATTGGCTTATTTCATCGACAAGGAAACAATTCCCGCCATTGACGGTAATTAACCCATGAATTAACCATCAAACCTGTAACTTATGCACGCGGGTCTTATGCACTGACCTGTGTATAACTGAATTGCGGATCTCTGATACTTTTGTGTTGCCAAAAGTGTCCTTAATTGACCGGCGCCATCTTGGTGAGTCATCCAACGAGTTTCGACGAGTAATACTACATAAAAAACATTCAGAATTATTTTCCGACTTAGTCAAATTTTCGATTTGTCGACAGATGTTTTTAGCCTTCAAAACATTGTCAAAGTCTAGGTATAAGTCACTGAGGACCTATAGGGACAGGAAAGAGTTAAGGAGAGAGGTTTTAAACCCTTGTTAACTCTTTCCTTTCGGAGGACTCTGCCCTTGACGAGTAAAATCGTGTGGCGTTAGCCAGAGTCAAATACTAAAGTCTCCATAGGTCACTGAGGACCTATACCAATAGGAAGGAGTTGAGAAGATAGTTTTTAAACCCTTGTTAACTCTTTCCTTTCCGAGGACTTTCCCCTTGACGAGTAAAATCGTGTGGCGTTAGCCAGAGTTAAATACTAAAGTCTCCATAGGTCACTCAGGACCTATTAAATCTGGAGTTAAAGGAGTTAAATCTGAACTGTAACTTCGTCAGGCAGCAAAGAAAAGTTATTTCTGATTTGTTCTGTTGGAAAAAAACATTTTGGTTTGGACTTCGGAGGTTATCCCGGTATCCTTTTGTGTTAACTCAAAACATGCAGTCATGGCCATTACTAAACTTTTAGGAAGATCGATTTATGATAAACTACACATTCACTGAGACACTCACACAAAAGAGAACAGCGATTTAATTTATTTTCTCTGCATAACAGGTCCAAGCACTTGAAAGAAATTTAGGCCAAGAAGAAAAAATCCTGGAAGAATTAACAAACTTCGCTGCTGACCAAGGATTTGTTCTTCCGGCCGCCTTCCCAGAAACCAATGACAACCTTGGACACTCGGCTGCGTCACTGAACACAGTAATCAGCGCAAACGAAGAGACCACGAGCACATTATGGGAGAGGATCCGTAAGATGGTCAGCCGTGGGTTGCTTGCGAGCATGGACAAGCTGAATCTCACTCAAGACAAGAAGGAAGCAGAGGTGTCGTTTGCTAAGAAGGTTATGCTATTGGAAAAGATGTGCATGCTTTACGTACCATCCGATGTATGGAAGAAATACCTTGTCCCCAGGAAGCAGCAAATTGAGAGATACTTGCAAAATCCTGCTAACTTGGATAGTTTTGAGAATGCGAACAGAAGCACACCGGAGGAGAACATTCCAGGTGAAGCGACGTGTCTGGTTCGGGTAAGCCGTGCATTAGAGGCCATATTGCGTGAAGATTACCAGCTCATTGAACTGGGGATGTTTCCTGAGGCGTTTCTGATGCAGCCCGAAGAGGTAGATATCTTCACGCTTAAAGTAGACTGTTTCCATGTTCCTGAACTCAAAAACACAACGTTCCGAGAGTAGTATTTCCGCTCCCGCTACTCCGCCAAGAGCGTAGATAAGACCCAGAGTCCGAGGTTGTCGAAAACCTGGAACCGTTGTTCAAAGCCAAGATGGCTTATAGTTCAATTCAGGAGAGAAATTTAAGCTCGGTTGTTGAATCCATGGATAAGGACTTATCCGCCACATAAGCTATCCATGCCGGCTTCGAACAATCGACCCCTGGTACAGAAAGGATGTAGTCTTCCTCTTATTGTAAAGTGTCATAAATTGCTTGTAGCCAATAACGTTACGTTTGAAGACGTTTGACAGACGAGAACACAAATTTGCTGACGGTATAGAGTTTGCAAACTCGTGTTTACGTGCGAACTTTCGTTAAGGCGCGCCTTCACACGACAAACAAAGGTCAGCGGACATGACTTGTAGAAAACCGAAAGGGTTTGGGAAACTGCCTGACTTTGGACTAGAAAAACTGACGTTTTGACCGAAGGCTCTTCGTCAGAGGGAAACGACATCAAGGCCCTGTTGTACGTCGGAGTGAAACGAAATCTACTTTTACTGTATATCAGTTGCAGACCTGAGCTGGCAAACTCAAAAAACTTTGCAAAGTCATGCTTTCACTCAACAATTTTCCACCGAGTCAAAGATGTCACTTACAGCAACAGTTTTCTAGAACGTAGGCTTCAATTAGACTTCAGAACGTCGAGAATTATATTTTCAAACTTCCCGACCGGTAAATAACGCATATTACCCAAGCGATGACGTTACCTTAAAAGGTATAACATAAATTATTTTGGTCAATACAGGTTTTCAACGTGTATTTGTCTGGATTCAAAGACGAACTCCGAGAAGTGGTGAAGCGCTTGCATACCCTGGGAAGACGAGGCTCCGTTAAACTTGGTGACAGCTCAGGAAATACGTTGTCCTTGAAGATCGTATTGGCTCTTCGGCAATGCGTCATGGCTGCCTCTTCAGCTGATGTTTCTGCAAAGAAGTTTCTTCACAGTCTCCAGTTTTTTCATGGCAAGTATAGACCCAATGCAAAAATGGTCGCCAATCTACTATTCTTTTATGTGCATTTAAAGTAGCCTAACTAGCCTTGTTTTATGTTGATAATTCAAAGACTTTTCTCCCAAGAACGAGGCTAGTTAGTCTAATTTAAATACAAATAAAAAGAATACAAAATTGGCGGCCATTTTTGCATTGGGTTTATTAGTTCACAACTGTGAACCAAGACCTTTTACGAAAAAATTCATCTATAAGGGCTCTCTGCGTGTTTATTTTTTGACTTACGTTTTACATATTTCTGCTTTAGACAAGAGGAACCCAGCGGACAGCAACCTCGGGTCTGCAACGTCCGTTCCTAGCTCTCCTGTTGAATCTGCCAGTACTAAAGAAGGTAAAGTAAAGTAAAGTTGTTTTTATTTATACTGGATTGCTTCCTTTTTCTTTTCTTTTCTTCTTTGTTTTTATTTATACTGGATTTCTCCCTTTCCCTTTCCTTACCTTTCCTTTTCTTTTGCTTTCCTTCCCTTTCCTTCCCTTTCAGTTCCTTTCCTTACCTTTCCTTTCCTTACCTTACATTTCCTTCCTTTCCTTTCCTTTCCTTCCTTTCCTTTCCTTTCCTTACCTTTCCTTACCTTTCCTTACATTTCTTTACCTTTCCTTTCCTTACCTTACCTTACCTTTTCTTACCTTTCCTTACCTTTCCTTACCTTTCCTTACCTTTCCTTACTTTTTCTTCCTTTTCCTTTCCTTTCCTTACCTTTCCTTCCTTTCCTTTCCTTACCTTTCCTTCCTTTCCTTTCCTTACTTTTCCTTACCTTTCCTTTCGATTCCTTACCTTTCCTTTCTTATCCTTTCCTTTCCTCTCCTTACCTTACTTTACCTTTCCTTTCTTTCCCTTCCTTTTCCTTCCTTTCCCTCTCGTTTTCCTTCCTTCCCCTCTCGTTTTCCTTCCTTTCCCTCTCGTTTTCCTTCCTTTCCCTCTCCTTTTCCTTCCTTTCTCTCTCCTTTTCCTTCCTTTCCCTCTCCTTTTCTTCGCGTCCCTTCCCGTCCCTTCCCGTATTTTTCTTTCCCTTCATTATCCTTACGCTTACGTTTCGTTTTTTTTCCTTTTCTTCCCTCCCCTCCCCTTCCGTTCCCTTCTCTTCCCCTCTCTTACCTTTCCTTCACTGCACTTTCATTTTGCTATCCTTTTATTTAATTTTCTTTCTTTTCCTTTACTCCTCTCTCCCTTTCCTCTCCTTTCCGTTCGTTTCATTTTCTTCCTTTCTCTTCCCTTCTCTTCCCATTCATTCTTATCCCTACCCTCCGTCCTTCCTTTCCTTTCGTTTTCTCCTTTCTTTCTTTCTTTCTTCCTTCCTCCCGTTCTTCTTTCAATTCTTCCTTTCTCTCTCTCTCTCTTTCTCCCCTAAGCATTTAAAGTGTATATGAAGTGAAAATTAATTTTGTCTTATCTGAAAGAACTCTTAAAATCACACACTAAAAAAACCCACTAAACAGACCAAAATTCTAGTGATTTGATAGAACAATTTCAAAGATATACGTGATTTTTTATAATTCATTGTACACTGTGACGTACGCAAGGTGTAATTTAGATATCAAATAAATCTTGACATGTCAAGAACGACGTGAGATGTCAAAAGTGCAAAAGATGTTGCGTTATAATTTCAAGGGTTTTTTCATATAAGAAAAACTTAATTTTCCCTTCATATACACTTTAAGACCTTGTTCGGTGTAAAGTGGAAAGAAAAAATGATATCAAAATTTTGGTACTGTGAGATGACAAATCACATATTTGATACTTTAGCCCATGGTTGTTTATTTCGCTCATCGTTTCCCCATGATCTAAAACTTTCCCAATGATCCCAATGACCCCAAACTTTCCCCATGATTTAACCAAAATACAGCAGGAATCGTGGAATATTCCACCCTACGGTACACTGAACAGTCGAACAAGGTATATGTACTATTTACCAAATGAGTGGCCGTTCTGTATCGGGGTATACAGTCACGAGGCAAAGCCGAATTTCACATTAATACTGAGTAGAAAGAAAAGTTAAAATAAGTTATACATAACCGTAAAATTTCAATTTGAGTGTGCGAAAGC